>OW240920.1:148157403-148290849 GCA_933207985.1 Pelobates cultripes | reverse complement strand
TATTAGAAACAACTTGGCTACCGCGACTCTAGCTATTACTGGGAGGTGAACTACACAGAGGTGCTTATTCTTAAACGCATTGGCACAGGATCATTTGGCACAGTATTTCGCGGCAAGTGGCATGGAGACGTGGCCGTTAAGATCCTCAAAGTCACCAATCCTACCGCAGAACAGATCCAGGCCTTCAAGAACGAAATGCAGGTTCTCAGGTAACTAGAAAAGCTCACAGTGTTCCTGTGTCGCTGCTATCGTGGACCTATCGCACTAAACTGGGTTTGTTTTATTGGTAGGAAAACCCGTCATGTTAACATCCTGCTGTTTATGGGATTCATGACGCGGCCGAACTTCGCAATAATCACACAGTGGTGCGAGGGGAGCAGCCTGTATCGCCACCTGCACGTGATTGAGACGCGCTTTGACATCTTCCAGCTCATTGACATCGCTCGGCAAACAGCCCAAGGCATGGAGTGAGTGATCAGAGCGGCACTCTGCCCGTTACCACGCGCTCCGTAATGTCTCATCCAGTGTATCTCTTCTACCATACTCCCATTCTTTTCATGAAACCACCTTCCTCAATATCTTTCTTTTTATCTATTTATACCCAAATCATGATTTCTCCTCCCACCACCCACCAATTCCACACAGGCGGGTTTGCTAGTGGCAGCGTCTAGAAGGGTTTTGGTGTTGGAGCCTTATTTAATGTTGGAGCTCGTCCCGGGAACCCAAAGAATGTGCATTCCCAGCTATAATGATAATACAGTGACTGCCATTCCATATTATGACTTGTAATTCTGTCTTTAATGTTCTAATAACCCACATATTTAATATGCATTGTGTGATCATAAATAATAGATCATCCTTTTATCTTTTAGTTACCTCCATGCTAAGAATATCATTCACCGCGACCTGAAATCAAACAGTATCCTTATACTCTTTGTCTCTTGATTCTCTTCTGTCTCCTAAAGGGGGCAGCAGAGTCCTGTGTGTGTGCTGTTACTGCCAGGGACCATTTGGATAGATATGACATCCATCGCGGGCCATACAAAATTATCAGCTGAAAAATTAGCCCGTCTGTCTCTTTTACCCCTTCCACAGCCCCTCTTTCTTTTTGTACCTCCCCACCCCCTGTGTGTCTCTTTCCCCTCAGCATGTATTTTTTTTTTTTCTCTCTGTGTCTGTGTGTCCCCCAGCCCCTCCATTCATGTTTCTCATTTCCCCAGCACCCCATGTGTTTCTCGTTTTCCCCTGGTTATCCCCTATGTGTGTCTCTTTTCCCCAGCACGTTTTTTTTTCCTCTCTCCCTTCCTCTCTCTTTGTCATTCCCTCAGCCATCCTGTGTTTCTCATTCCCCCAGCCCCCCATGTGTCTGGTTCCCCCCAGCCGCTGCCCCCCATTTGTCTGTTTCCCTCTGTGTATCTCATTTCCTCCCCCCCACCCCCCTCCAGTACCCCAATGTCGCCTGTGCCGCTGTATGCTAACACCAGCCCTGATTTCATGGGCTGGAACTTCCCCCATTGCCCCAGCCCTCCTATGTGTCTCATTCCACCAGTCCCCATGTATCTCATTCCCACAGCCTCCCAGTTTATCTCATTCCTCCAGTACCTTCATTCATGTGTCCCCTGTGTTACTGGGAACTGAACACATTCCAAATCAAGCTGCTCTGGATTGTAACTACCATCAAAAGCTGGCTGAGCATGATGGGGTGCTGGTGTTCCAGAGGTTTTCTATTCTGCTTAAGAATGGAATGATTTCCTGCTGTAGTGAAACTGTGAGACCTCTATCAGTAGTTATTGGGTGAGATTTTAACTTTCAGGGTATTTCCCTTTAACCTGTGCACCAGACATCTTCCTGCACGAGGGTCTCACCGTAAAGATTGGTGACTTCGGCCTGGCCACAGTTAAGACACGGTGGAGTGGATCACAGCAGGTGGAGCAGCCAAGTGGTTCCATCCTATGGATGGTGAGTGTTTGGTGTATTTTTGGTCATTTTCCCGTTTGCCATGTGCAGGATGATAAATTGCGAATCCCAATTTTTTTTTTTTCTCCCATGTCTCTCGAAGGCCCCAGAGGTGATCCGAATGCAGGAGAACAGCCCGTACAGCTTCCAGTCCGATGTATACGCCTATGGAGTGGTTCTGTATGAGCTTATGGCCGGACTGTTGCCGTATGCCAACATCAATAACAGAGACCAGGTGAGTCGTCGCATTCTGGTAATCTCTCTAAAACAAATCCTGCTTGTAATGCAGCAACCTTGGCTGATCGCTCACGGTCAGTAGGATTTATTATTACTATGGGTTTCTGTATATAGCACAGGTGACAGTCACAGCGTCCACGGAGCCCACGGAATGCTGGCAAATTGTTTCTGGTTTCAGGTTCAGATTGGGTGCTGGCATCTTCCAATATGTTGTTCTAATCAATAACAAACTATGGTTAGATGGAAACATTACAGACTGCTAGATTATTATTTAAATGGGTTTATGGAAGAAGAATGTCAGGATACAGATCACATTAGCGTGACACTACCATAGCTGGCTTTAGTGAGGGAGGTGGCTTTCTATAGTAATGGCCGCCTTCTTATGGCATTACAATGGAGTATGGAGAGAGCTGTAGGGACAGAATGTTTTCACAAGATGGCGCCATGCCAAAAGATGTAATAGATGACATGAGACAGGGAACCTGAGAATCGGTTGTTATAAAGCGCCTTTTCTCTGTTTGCACATTATATGATGGGGTGGATGCAGAATCGGCAAATTCAGGAGCTTTCATCCTAGATTACAGGAGACAGAGTCCAAAATCCTGATTTCCTGGCTGGATAAAAGGGGTGGAGGTGGCACTGATCGATTAATTTGCCCTTTTACCCCAGGGCAGCAGTTGTATCTACCTAAGCTCTTTTTTTTTTTTTTTTTGTAACAGATCATTTTCATGGTGGGACGTGGCTACCTCTCTCCTGACCTCAGCAAAGTGTCGAATAATTGCCCCAAAGCAATGAAAAGGCTTCTGATTGACTGCTTAAAATTCAAGAGAGAAGAAAGGCCACTGTTTCCCCAGGTAAGGACACGATTCACAGAGGCTGCCACATAAAAAGTCTGTCTTAAAGAAGATCAGCTAGTTCACCAATGTGACGAATGCCCCTAATGGAGTCAACTGACACAGATCACTTCACTTTTAATTTTCACCCTGTGATTTAAAACTTTGTGGTTTATTACATACAGCAATGTTTCCACACCTATGGGCAGCCACTAGCTGCACTTCCTGACCCAACAGCCGGTCATGTGACCAAATGTGGCTTTGGATTCAGTGCTGTTCTATAAGAAGCATTTGATTGGATGCCAGTGGCACTCGCTGTGCATGCGCATTTAGTCCCCATTGCTTCTCTGAGTATTAAACGGACAAACGCATGTGATATGACCCCTCCACAAAGACCTCACGGGAGGTGTAGCAGCACTGCTCCGAGGGAAAAAAGGAAGTTTTTATTACACACAGGGGGACTAATCTAAATGGAGACTGGTGCTATATGGCCTTATAGGTTTGCATTCGTAGTGCTGTAGCGCTCCTCTAAGTGTCCTTTGGTCTGTGTGCGATTTATAACAAGACACTGCTCCAAACATTTTCTGTGTTCTGTCTATTGCCTGTGCTCACTTTGTCTCCTTTCTCACAGATTCTCTCATCCATTGAGCTGCTTCAACGAGCACTGCCCAAAATTGAGCGCAGTGCGTCCGAACCTTCACTACACAGAGCAGTGAATTCTGAGGACCTAAACCCTTTCTTAGTGAACACCCTGCGGCTTGTGCCCCAGTGATGGAGTTCTGATATCCTGGCCACTAGCCTACTGTGCTACAGCACCCCATGCTGCAGTACCTACAGATAATGTGACCGTGACGGGATCTTTCACATGTGACAAAGCTGGTGTCATTCTTTGCCGGGGTTGGATGTGGCTTTCTTCTTCTTCAGACACATTGCTGGCTGTGTTTTTCCTCCGTATAAAGCTTTATTTTTATTTTTTTTAACTTGTACAAATTCCTCCACCCGAGACAAATAATTTTCATTCCGCTGTAGATGGGTCACATGGCCGAAGCCAGTGTCATAAGTCAGTCTGCCCACCTCTACAACTTAGTTTGCATCGTTAAATGCCCTTTTGTGAGCTCATGCAGAACATTTAAAGCAATCTTTGGAGTACTTCACCAGTTTTGGACTAAGATGGGCAGTTGATCCTCCCATCTGAATCTTAGTTATTTATCAGGAGTTCTGCGATTGGTCGCTAATTGGTGTGTATACATTGTAAACCATTCAACATGTGAGAAGTGTCATGTGTATATATATTGCACCATGTTTAAAAAGCGCAGGAGGCATCGTTACACCCTGAAAATACTTTAGAACAAGTCTGTTGTGGCTTATAAAGTGGACTTTGAATTATACATGTGCCTTCCAACTTTGGAATTCTCCATGGACAAAATAAGCTCCTTTTTGGATTAAAAATATTACCTATATAGTGACGAAATCTAATGCAATATTGTAAGAATGGTGCCAGGTGGTTACTGTGATGTGATGTGATTCTCAAATTAAGTAAACATCATACTTTAGCAAAATCAACTTTGAGCTTATTTCTTAGAATAGGGTAATTTTCCCATTTACAAGCCATTACTCGTCTCCCGGGAGATGAAGCTATTTATTGCAAGGACTAAAATGTGCCTGATTTGTGCTTCTGGAGTCTCCTTTCGAGCGGCCGGGAGAAGCGGAGTCTCCTTTCGAGCGGCCGGGAGAAGCGGAGTCTCCTTTCGAGCGGCCGGGAGAAGCGGAGTCTCCTTTCGAGCGGCCGGGAGAAGCGGAGTCTCCTTTCGAGCGGCTGGGAGAAGCAGAGACTTCTTTGTAATTGTATATGGGGCCTTCTTGTTGGATGCACGTTATCCTGTATTTACTATTCCGTGTCTTTAATGCAAGGATTTTTTTAAATTAAGCCTGGTATGCTTGAGAAATGATGTGGAAATAAATAGAACTGTATGGTGAGGGCAGATACACAGAAATTTAAATGGATTTGTGTAATATATAGTTTTAAATAAAATACATTTGGTGTAATTGTAGTCTTTATTGATTTTTCTTTGGCACTTACAGGGGACTTGTCGACTTGCTCTCTGATTGGATAATACCCATATCCTGGGTCCTTTTGCTCAATGTTGTCATCAAAAATAATTTGACATGACTCCCTATACCATGTAAATTGGTGTAAATGCCAAAATATTTTAACCTCTAACTAGATTTTTTTTAAACAGCTCACCAAGATTACGCCCTCTTGGGCATTGCTTAGTGGCTAATGTTTAGAAGGAGCGAAGACATGTCTGCTTGTATGTCTTTCATAATAAGCACCTTGACTGGAATATTGAATTTTTTTTTTCTATTCCATCAAAATCTGATGAATGCGTTGAAAGGAAAATTAATGTTGGAAAAACATTTTTTCTAAGAACTTTTTCCGTGTTTTAGATATAGGCCCCCACTTAAAAAAACAAAACGGACTTCTTTAATGCCACACCAGCCTCGCAACAGCCACCCATCTCTGAGATTACCATTGATGATGATTTCAGCCTCAAAGAAGTATTGGGTATTTACTGTGCATGTGCGTCAATTGCTGTGCTGCACCAATCAGCATCTCCTCAAAGAGATGGATTATACCACAAACACTACATTTAGCTGCAGTAATTCTGGTGCTTACAGTGTCCTTTAAATACACTTAACAGAACAAGAACGACTGCATATATATATATATATATATATATAAAAAAAACCAGTAACCAACCTCATGCTGATGAGTTGCATTAACAACGAAACAGCTGTCCACGAATGGTTCACTGGTTTTGCATCTTTTCCTAAATTGTGTTCCAAGCTGTTGTATACAGCAAACAGATTAAAAAGAATCCATGTTTAAAATGGAATGAGGCAAAAATTTGATTCTTTGTTAAACTAATTTGCATATGCCCACCCAGAATCCTTTGCAGTAGTAACATCATTGCAGATTTGGGATTTCTGTGGGAAAAGCAAGTCTTATGGCTTGACTGGTGTGCAGATTTTTGTTGAACATTGTATTAACTAATTATATATATATATATATATATATACACACATACACACACACACGCGCGCGCGCCACAGCTATAAACCACTGACCAGTGAAGTGAAGAACGTTGATTATATCGTAACAGGGTGGGATTTATTAGGCAGGATTTGAACAGTTGGTTCTTGAATTTCACATGTTGGAAGCAGGAAAAATAGGCAAGCGAAAAGATCTGAGTGACTTTGACAAATAGTGATGGTAAGACTGGGTCAGAGCGTCTCCAAAACGGCAAGTCTTGTGAGGTGTTCCCTGTATGCAGTGTTTAGTACCTACCAAAAGTGGTGACAGAAAAGGTGAACTGGCGTCAAGATCATGGGCGCCCAACCTTTATTGACGCACATTGGGAGCACACGGTAGCCCGTCTAGTCTGATCACACAGAAGAGCTACTGTAGCTGAAATTGCTGAAAAACCTAATGCTGCCCATGACAGAGGTGTCAGGTGTTGGATGTTCCTAAGACACATAAAACCTACCTAGAGATTGTTGCAAACCAAGTACACCCCTTCAAGGGAATATTGTTCCCTAATGGCAGTGGCCTCTTTCCGCAGGAAAACCCTGTCACACTGCAAATGTTGTTCAGGAATGAATTGAGGAACCTGACAGAGTTCAAGTTACCCTGGCCTCCAAATTCCCCAGATCTCAATCTGATTCATTAGGATCCCACCACGCACCTTGCTGGGCTCGACAAATCCCGTTCGCCTAGGAATTTTGCCTTGGCATCTGGGATATGTGAGCCCGTTACCTTGGAGGCCGGCTGGGAAATTGTGGAGGCGGGTGGATAGCTGCGCGAATAGTAGGCGGGTGGAGAGGGAGCATTGATATCCCTGCTCTGCTCCCACGCTTGCTGCTTATTGAGACCGGGGCCGGAATATGACGTCAAAGCAGGGATATCACAGCTCCCTTGCCTCCACGACCTCCCAGCCAGTCGCCCACTGTACCCCACAGGTATCAATACAAGCAATGTGTGAGTCTGTTTGTCATGGTATGTATGGTTCTGTCTGTCATTGTGTGTGCGTTTAAGTAACGAGACCCCTTCCATTTGCAAGGAAAGTGTTTTTACTCACATTTTTTTTTCTCCATGCGGTGCTGGTCTCCACTCGACTGGCCCTGCCTCTGTGGCTGAGATGTTCAGTCATGATTATCTCAGCCAATCCAATGTTTTCTCATAGAATTGGCTGCAAAACGCTGCACCAATCCGCATATCCTCAGAGATGCATTGAATCAATGCAACTCAGTAGGGAATATTCAGCACATCCATGCAGAGCGTAGAGACGCTGAATAAAGGTGCTGCACACTGTGCAACACTGACACAGGAAGCACCTCTAGTGACCATCCTAGTGTCACTAGGAAGCAATGTAAACACTGCCTTTTCTCATTAAGCTGTAGAGGTCCTGGTGACTATCGTGTCCCTTTAAGAATTGTATTTTTGTTGTTTAATATAAAGCTATGTAAGTTTAAAAAAAAAAAAAAAAATCTGTCTTCTAGATTCAAAGCAAATTTGTCAAGCCATGACTTAAAGGATCTGCTGCTAATGTCTTGGTGCCAAATACAACAGGACACGTTCAGAGGTCTTGTGGCGTCCATGCCTCGATGCAGCACGAGGGGAACAAACAGTGATCACCAGCACCATTAAAACCACCTGTGTAATATCGTGTAAGGGTTTTAATATATTAGTAATTTCCTTGGCATTACGGATGTTTGTGAACTACATTTCTCGTGACGCACTGCCACAATTTGAGTCTTAGACAAATAAAATCTATATTTGAGTAATTTTATGGCTAACAGTGGGTCTGTGTCTGTATTATGATATGTGGCCTAATTAGCTTAAAACAAACCCAGAGATTTAATTAAACCCTTACGAGGACCTTTTGAGAAGTTCTGGAGATCTTGACTCTCAGAGATCGGAGACGTTCATGATGTTAAGTATAATCCATTGTGTTTGCACTTTATTAATAATGCCTTTATAACGTGAGTGCAGTTTTAATGTTTTACTAAATTGTTATACGAACAATATCACACTGTGTGTACCTTCTTTGTTTTTAGTCTATACAGAGGCTGACAAGTGGAGAAGCTTGTGTTTTCTACGGCACTTCATCTAGTGATTTAACGAAGTGCGTGTCTCTGGGTTTTGATTGCTTTGGTTAAAGACGCTTATTGTGAATTCCATACCTTCGTTATTCACAACAGCAGGCACCTACCTTCTGCCTTTTATAATACCTCCTCCAGTTAAGTATTAATAATTTCTTGTCCTTTGTACCGTTCTCTTACTTACCAGGTTACTAGAGAGCAGTGTTTTCCTTGTTAATGTTGTCCTTTTTGGGACATATATGGACTGGTGGGATCTTACCATTGATTTGTAGGGGGGTACAATTATAAGACCACCATACAGCAGAATGTCCCTTGGCTAAAATGAAGGCAGTATTAAAGGAGCCTTTGTCCTGCCATAGTTAAACCTTGGAGTAGGTCTCATTAAATGTAGCTTTGACCAGATTACAGACTGATAGATACAAGACTATTTTATTAAACCTTATTGACTCACAATCCTTTCAATAAAATCCACGTTTTAATGTCTGAATTTTTATTTCTTTAGACAAGTCACATCTTATTGCCCCACTGGGTTCACATTATCACACAGACGCGTTCACAAACAATGACAGGCATCTCTCTGCACATGAGGGCAGTGGTGATTAACTTATTTAATCATATATAATATATTACTCTTAATACAACATTATTTCACTACTTGAAAGGAACATGGCGCTCACTAACAATCTCGTCACAATATTTACTGCACAGCAAGCTTACGTTACACACAGTACAACAGTGTTACTTCCACACAAATTAGACATGGAGGGAGAGTGACAAAAGGTGGTGGTACAGGAGCATAGACTCAATAAGGGAAAATGGTCAGAATGTGGCTGGGCTCTGATACGGCAGCAGAGGTCAGTCACTGGGGTGTAGAGCAGGGTCAAGGAAGCTGGACCAGTAACAGAAATCTACTTAGAAGGGACTATCACAGCAACTCACTAGACTGAATCAGAGAGAGACAAATACCGGAGGGATAGATAGCGAGAGTACTTGGGAGGAAGAGTGCAACACTGTGACTGCGTGAACTAGAAAGTGCGCAAACGGGCGCGATGTCTAATAATTTACGCTACTTTTGCTATGACGAGATTTGAAATATTAATATGTATGAATATATTATATATTTATATAAATACGAAGGACTGACACGCACAGACTCTGTATGGACGCCGCCATCTGGGTGCTTTAGCTATCCTTAATTAAACTCAATATGTATCACCTTTCTCTACCCAGTGCGTTCCACAAAGCATTGTGAGTGCCAGTACACATTCCTCTGTTGAGCCAAGCTGGAGCTGACAGATTTGTCCCTCTGCCTGGCTGATCTATAAGATATGTATATATATATATATAAATATTTTTTTTAATTATAGAAGTAATGTTATATCACCCCTGACCGAATAGATTTCTCTCTTCCTCCCACTGTTTGCTTTCTCTCCATATCTATCTCTATTTGCACTTTCAGGATATAAGCCGTGCATACGCGTTGGGGACAAGAAACGCTGTGCCGGATGAAGGAGGTATGATGTGGTCAGAGGGGTAAGTGATGCTCGGAAACGTCCCCTCAGTCTGAAAAGAGACTAGCAAAAGATTTCCTCAGGTTCCGAATGGTTTCGGCTTTCACCTCATCGTGGCTAAGACTGGAACGTGGAGCTGGAGAGTCTGCAAGGGTGAAGGAGTTGGTGAGGGACTGGGACTTGCTGGACACGCACAATGAAAGGAACGTTAAAATGGAGAAGAGGTTGTCATAAAATTCAGAATGGGTGGTAAAGAATAATGGAACCAAGATCATGATTGAGGGTAGGAAATGGTAGTGAGGAGCATCAAAGCGATGGAAGCGGGATAAAGGACGGGGTGAGTGAGGGCGGATGAAGTCAGAAGAATGCACATGGTTGTAATGGGAAGAAGGAAAGTATAGGTGAGGGCAGATAGACAATAGAAGGGACATGTTGGTTGTATTGGGCAGCAGGGAATGGTTGGGACAGGAGGAGATGAGAACGTTAGAAGGGACATGGCATTGGGGAGCAGGGAAGGGTTGGGACAGAAGGAGATGAGAACGTTAGAAGGGACATGGCATTGGGGAGCAGGGGAGGGTTGGGACAGAAGGAGATGAGAACGTTAGAAGGGACATGGCATTGGGGAGCAGGGGAGGGTTGGGACAGAAGGAGATGAGAACGTTAGAAGGGACATGGCATTGGGGAGCAGGGGAGGGTTGGGACAGAAGGAGATGAGAACGTTAGAAGGGACATGGCATTGGGGAGCAGGGAAGGGTTGGGACAGAAAGATGAGAACGTTAGAAGGGACATGGCATTGGGGAGCAGGGAAGGGTTGGGACAGAAGGAGATAAGAACGTTAGAAGGGACATGGCATTGGGGAGCAGGGAAGGGTTGGGACAGAAAGATGAGAACGTTAGAAGGGACATGGCATTCGGAAGCAAGGAAGGATTGGGACAGAAGGAGATGAGAACGTTAGAAGGGACATGGCATTGGGGAGCAGGGAAGGGTTGGGACAGAAGGAGATGAGAACGTTAGAAGGGACATGGCATTGGGGAGCAGGGAAGGGTTGGGACAGAAGGAGATGAGAACGTTAGAAGGGACATGGCATTGGGGAGCAGGGAAGGGTTGGGACAGAAAGATGAGAACGTTAGAAGGGACATGGCATTCGGGAGCAGGGAAGAGTTGGGACAGAAGGAGATGAGAACGTTAGAAGGGACATGGCATTCGGGAGCAGGGAAGGTTTGGGACAGAAGGAGATGAGAACGTTAGAAGGGACATGGGATTGGGGAGCAGGGAAGGTTGGGTGGGGACAGATGAAGGGGAGATGAGGTAGTCAGTAGAAGGGACATGTTGGTTGTATTGGGGAGAAGGGAGTACGAGGAGGAAGAGAGAGAGAATGGACCGTTAAAGTCATGCATTATCAAACAGGGTTTGTGCCTTAGTCAATAAAATACCCTATATTATACCCATAGCCTTTGGCTCAAGTACCAAAAGTACTTTTGTGTTTTTGCTTTTTCTTTTTGTTATTTTTTTATGATTCATGCTCAAAAGCATACCCTAAATATCTATAATTCTTTTGCAATATAGTCCCAAAAATAGATATTTTTTTTAGACGGAATTTGCATTCACTAGCAAGATCACACATGGTCTAAGCAAGTTGTGATTTAGAAATTATAAGCAAAAAAATAAAAGCACCAAATGGTTCAGTCTGTGTCAATCTTTAGCTCAGTGATTCTGCATGCAGCAAGGGATGCAAAATGTAATATATATGAAGCTGAAACCTGTGTGGCCCACCCTGAACCTCGGGGGTTCTTACTTCAGCTGCGGCTGGGGTGGGGGCAGCTCTGGGCCCGGCTTCTGAGCCAGCTGAGGCTTCTGAGTTCCACCAGGACGAGAGGACACCTGTCCAGGTCCCTGGGGGTTAGGCCTGGGTTGCTGGGTCATGGGTCGCTGAGGCTGCTGCGGCTGTTGTTGCTGTGTTGCTCCAGGAGCTGACTGACGTTGCTGAGGAGGGGGCTGCTGTCCCTGTTGGCGGATGCCCTGCTGTTGCTGCTGATGGGCAGGAGGAGGGGGCTTTTGCTGTGGTCCTGCTGGAACAGGTTGCCTTGGTGGGCCAGGCTGCCGAGGCTGGGGTGGCTGAGTTCCCACTGGTTTTGGGCCTGATGGCATCGGAGGGCCCTGCTGTTGACGCTGGGGTGACTGAGCCCCCTGAGGGCTTGGCTGCCTTTGGGGAGACTGTGATTGGCGAGGGCTTGGCTGCTGAGGCCGAGCCTGCTGCGGCTGCTGCTGAGGGATCATTTGTCTTTGTTGGGCCCCTGGGCTGGGAAGATTTGGTGGATGTGGTGATGGCTGAGGCCCCAAACCTTGAAGTTGCTGACCCTGAGGGGCAGGCCTCTGCTGGGGAGGAGGCCCCTGGCGTTGAGGTGCCTGAGCACTCTGAGGTCCACCTGTAAGGCACGAGAAAACACAGACCATGTGACCATTAACTCATAGGACAGCATACAACCTGCTACAACTTAACCTTCTTAATGTCTGCTGCCCCTCTTACCCAATCCCTCCACTGGCTTCTAATCAGTCCCAAAATACAATTCAAAGTTTTGATTCTTGTCTAGCAAGCTTAACTAATACTGACCCTTTATATATCTCTGCTCTCCTCTACAAATAGTGTCAGGCCCAGGACTTAAACCTTTTCATTCCACTCCCATCTCCAGGACTTCTTCCGTATTGCCCCTATCGAGCTCTATCTTTACATCCTTCTACTCCCATCTCCAGTTCTTCTCCAATGCTGCCCCTATTGAGCTATATCATTACTTCCTCCAACCCCCATCTCAAAAAATTCTCCTGTACTGCCCCTATCCAGCTTTATCATTACTTCCTGACACTCCCACCTCCAGCACTTCTCCCATACTGCCCCTATCAAGCACTATCATTATGTCCTACCACTCCCATCTCCAGGACCTCTCCTGTACTGCCCCTATTCAGCACTATCATTATGTCCTACCACTCCCATCTCCAGGAACTCTCCCATACTGCCCCTATCCAGCTCTATTATTATGTCCTACCACTTCTATCTCCAGAACCTCTCCCGTACTGCCCCTATCCAGCTCTATCATTATGTCCTACCACTCCCATCTCCAGGGCTTCTCCCGTACTGCTCCTATCAAGCTCTACATTATGTCCTACCACTTCTATCTCCAGGGCTTCTCCCATACTGCCCCTATCCAGCTCTATCATTATGTCCTACCACTCCTATTTTCAGGACTTCTTCGTACTGCCCCTATCAATCATGGACATCTACCACCCTCCTACTTCTAGCCCCTCACACAGATTCACGAAAAAACCTTATCTGCTCCCATATTTACCATCATGTCCTACCAAGTACTGTTTCTCTAACATGCAACTCCCTTCCTACCTTCTGCTATATTGTAAGCTCATAGGAGCAGGGTCCTCATTTCTTTGTATCAGGTAGGAACTACGTGTATGTTACACTGTAATAGAACCCTCTTATATTCAACAACACTGCAGATTCTGCTGGTGATCTATAACAAATAAAACATGGGTAACAACGCCCTCCTTTCTGCCTGGATTGCTATATAATTTCTATTTTCAGGATTCTGAGTGAACTCTCTTATAGGACAGTAAGAAATCCAGTGTGAATTACAGCAGGTTACTAATATTTCATAGTGTTTCTGACTCAAAGTCAAACAAGGTATATTCGTCCTGTAACAAACCACCTCTTTTACAGGTAGGATTGTCACAGATCTTGCAGTAACCACAGCCTTCTAGGGTATACAAAGTCCAGGACACATTCAGTTCGGTTTTCCTTTTTTATTTGATAGGAAAAACAGCTGCTTTATATAATAAACAAAAATTCCTTGCTCTAAATCACTATCTGTAATTGGGCGGCTTTCCCACTTACCAATTTTCCCAAAAAAAACAAAATAGATTTGCAATAAACACAAGTGTTTTTCGCTCTCCTAGCCAGCTTTTCCTCCCTCACTCTGCAGCAGGCTGCCCTCTTCTTTTAAAGGCCTGTCTGCTAATTGACTAGCTACAGGTGAGTGCCAATTAGTTAAATCCAAATTCTGGTCTGTTACACAGCAACTAGTGCTGTTGGAGCATTGGCCCACCCTGCTCTCCAAATACTCCGCCCCAGGGACCCATACTGCGTTTTGCAGAGTATCAGCAATGTATATTGCAAACTTTAACTCCTCCCACAGTTTTTACACTACATAGACCGTAATATACCGAAACGTGCGGATTGTTCCCGATTGGTGTGCTATTACTTTGTGGAACGTTTCGCCGAATGGTTCACGGAATATCGTCATTCTTGTGGCGAAATTGGTCCCATAGGAATGAATGGCAAAGCTAGAGTGGGAGCTGGCAAAAGCTGAAAAATCTGGACATGATTTCTAAACTGCCACCACTCCCTCATTTTCAAGCCCACCTACACAAATCTTATATCAAAACGTTCAGCTATCCCTGCTGCCACTAAAAATGTCCACGGCTAATCCATAGTCCATTGACATTTATTGAAACTCCACTCTAGCCAGCTAAAATTTGAAGGGCAATTTCTAAACTGCGACCGTGCCTTCATTTTTTTTATTTTTATTTATTTATTTTTTTTTAATTCTTTATTTTCTGTGCATTGAGACATGTGACAAAGCATAACATACTTGAGCTGCCTTTTCAACATAGGCCTATTAGTAAATAACAATTGTTTTGCCAAGGGTCTGGATCAGTCTATACAATTTACACTTATAACATATCAGGAGCATAGGATTGGCAGCAAGTATATAGTATGAGTCATTTTGTTCTATGGTCGGAGGGATTAGCTTGCGTCCTAGTAGTCAGGAAGAACTTGTGGTCATGTTTCTGCACTTTTTCTGGTTTTCTAATGTGTCGAGTGTGCCCATGCGGTAGGTTCCCATAGGGTGAACTGGTTGTGAGTGATTGTGTCTATGTTGCTTGGGTCCTGTGAGTGGTTAAGTGGCACTCCTCTCTGTGGTTTGAGGGAGGGTGTTGGCGATTGTAAAGTGCTGTTGTTCGTCGTTGGTGAAAATTGTATATGTGCGTCTGTCTGTGCCTGAGTGTGGGTTTTGTGTCGCGCTTGCTATGCTTGGGTTAGTAGGTAGTGTTGGCCCTTAACCTAAGAGGGTCGCGGGGGTTGGGAGATCGTCTCCGACTTTGTATGGGGAGTTAATAGTAAAATATCGTATTTTGGTAGAGCAATAGGGTGAGATCAGAGAAGAGGAGAGAATATCAGAGCATGGAAATAAAATTAAGAGGTTAACAGTTTAAGGTGTTCAGGTCTCTGCCTCCGGTCTCTTGTTGCTCCTAGGGACGTATGGTACTATTCTGTCCGGGTCCCATGAGTGGGTGGCTTGCGTTGGTCCTGGTGTTGGGGCGTTCTGAGTTAGTCCCAATTTTTGGAGAAGCGCTGGGGCCTCCGAGAGGGAGGTGAGTTTTAGAACCTCTTCTCCGCTGAATACCGCCAGGGTTCTTGGCAACAGCCATCTGTATTCTACGTTCCCCTTCTGCAGTTGTTCCGTGATGTTGCTCAAGGACTTTCTCCAGAGTAGGGTGCTCCGCGTGATATCTTGGAAGAAGGTAAGTTGTGAGGCTTCGAAGGCCAAGGGTGTCTTGTCTCTCACTGCTGCTAGTATGCGGCGTTTATCTGTCATGGAATGGCAGCGGACGATGACGTCCCTTGGGGCCGTTGTGGGTGCCCTTTTTGCTTTGTTAATGCGGAAGTGGCTGTCAAATTCCAGCTTTTTGGCTTGTGTATGTGGCAGTATTGTGGCCGTGAGTCTCCTCAAGTACTGTGGTAATTCGGATGGTCCCACTGCATCAGGGATACCCCGAATCTTAATATGTGTGCGCCTGTTACGATCTTCCATGGCGTCTAGCGTGTTTTGGAGCGCTGAGTTCGCGGTCCGTAAATGTTTCAGGGCGTCCCCCATGCTTTTCACCTCCTGTCGGAGGTCTAGTATATCTTCTTCAGAGGCCTGTACTCTTGCCGTCACCGCCTGCGTTTCTGTGCGGATTAAGTTTATGTCGGTGTCAAACAGCCCCTTCATCTCCTGTAATAGGAGTCTGATGTCCCTTTTAGTGGCTGGGGCTGATTCATCCCCCTCTGCTTGTGGGCTGCTGGGAGCTTCAGCTCTCATGTCTGTGCTGCTTCCCTGGGACAGCTGTACTGAGTGTGTGGGCCGTGCCTTGATTTTTAATACTTCAGAGACATACTAAGCATCAAAATGTAGGTCTGGGTCTTGTGATTCTCATAATATAAAGCTCGCTGTAGGATTTATAGTTTTTAAAATACGACCGTTTGAAGATGGCAACCGCCAAAATACTCTGACCTGTGCCAGGCTGCAGCAGCAAGTGATGTCATAGACAGGGCTTTTTGAACACCTGCTAATGTTTTTATAAATGTATGGTTTAATGTAACTGAGCAACAACGTTGCAATTAAATGTGCTATATAAATGATAACAGTTACTCCGCCCACTCCAGTTGTAGACTACTGGTGGAGGCAAGAACACTTCACACAATTTCCCCAGAAATTGTAGCTTTTCTAGTTAAAGAAGAATTCAGTTTAATGAAATGCTGAACGGCACCAGATTGGGGAATCAAGCACAGTATTAACTATAATAATTTATGGAGTCATTATATATCAATGGATCTGGGACATTTTACTCATTGTTGGAGACTCTCTAACTACCAGGTTGTCCTCACCTTGAGGTGGGGGTCTCTGCTGTTGAGCAGGGGCTGCAGGTCGGGCATGGACAGCTTGAGTCTAAAATAAAAGAGAGGTGACAATTAGAGAGACCAGTAAATGGAGTAAACTGTAACCGTGTGAATTTCTGCTCCTCTTCATGTACCTGTTGTGGTGGCCCGTGAATGGAGCGACTGGGTGAGGGGCTACGTTGCTGAACTTGGGACATCTTGGTCACCACGAGATCTGCTATTAGCTGCCTGTCTTCCTCCTGCTGGTCCCCAATCAAAGGCATAGAGGAGCCGACCACCTGCATGAAGAGACGGAGAAAGAGTCACGGTAACGCAGAGAAACCCACCACCTGCATGGTGAAAGAGAGGCACGGTAACAGAGAGAAGCCACCGCCTGCATGGAGAGAGGGAGAAAGAGAGCCACGGTAACAGAGAGAAGCCCACCGCCTGCATGGAAAGAGGGAGAAAGAGAGCCACGGTGACAGAGAGAGAAGACCACCACCTGTATGGAGAGAGGGAGAAAGAGAGCCACAGTAACAGAGAGAGAAGCCCACCGCCTGCATGGAGAGAGGGAGAAAGAGAGCCACGGTAACAGAGAGAAGCCCACTGCCTGTATGGAGAGAGGGAAAAAGAGAGCCACGGTAACAGAGAAAGAAGCCCACCGCCTATATGGAGAGAGGGAGAAAAAGAGCCACGGTAACAGAGAGAGAAGCCCACCGCCTGTATAGAGAGAGGGAGAAAGAGAGGGCTTTGCACTAGGGCTTATTTTTGGGGGAGGTCTTATTTCAGGGAAAAACTTGTGCTAGAAAGCAGGGCTAAGTTTGGGGGAATTCCCCCAAACATAGACCTGTTCACTAGGGCATAGAATCCTGCAAATCTATGTTTGGAAAAACTTTCCCAAACATAGATTAGCGAATGATCCCCCGAAAATAAGCTAGGTTTTATTTTCCAGGGATGTCTTATTTCGGGGAAACACGGTAGGTGTCCTCTGCTCACCTCGATGATATGGTCCCTCCCATCCTTTCCATGAAGGGCCTCCACCGCACAGATATCTAAGCCACCAAATATTTCCGAACAGGCGTCGACCCATAGCTTGTACCTGAAACATGGCAAAACACATCTCACACAAAGCACGTAGAGCACATCAATACATTCTTTATATACTAAAATTATTTTACATGGATTATACAAATACTGGGCTATATTCACTAACTGGAAGCTTGAGGAGGATTAAAAGGGAAATCAGAAAATGTCTCAATCTTGTGACTGACCTCACATACAAAACACTGAGCCAATCGTATTTACCAAATGAGCTACCTGTTCTAAACTGGACATATATTTGGGTTGTTACTCTGAATGATAAATCCCCTTCTTTTGGAAGATAACTGCATAAAATCTAGTACTTTTGGAGGAAGGCCAAATGTTTAAGGAGGACTGACGCGAGTTTGTTATTATGGGCAGATGTTAAGCATTCATGATAGGGGTTTCGCAATATGGATTAAACCCTAACCCCAACCTTTTACCCCCTCACACTAAACCTAAACTTTTAATTCTTAACGTAACCCCAATCTTCTAACTCCCAAATGAATAATGTAACATGCCGTCATCAAGGTCAAATCACCAACCTTCTAGTACCTCCAATAACCCCCATTTATTTTTACCTTTTACCTCCTAGCTTACCCACCACTGTCAATATAAACTCCCCAGGCCTTTTACCTCCTAGCTTAACCACCATTGTTAATATAAACTCCCCAGACCTTTTACCTCCTAGCTTACCCACCATTGTCAATATAAACTCCCCAGACCTTTTACCTCCTACCTTACCCACCACTGTCAATATAAACTCCCCAGGCCTTTTACCTCCTAGCTTACCCACCATTGTCAATATAAACTCCCCAGGCCTTTTATCTCCTAGCTTACCCACCATTGTCAATATAAACTCCCCAGGCCTTTTACCTTCTAGCTTACCCACCATTGTCAATATAAACTCCCCAGGCCTTTTATCTCCTAGCTTACCCACCATTGTTAATATAAACTCCCCAGGCCTTTTACCTCCTAGCTTACCCACCATTGTCAATATAAACTCCCCAGGCCTTTTACCTCCTAGCTTACCCACCACTGTCAATATGAGTAAACACCCTAGGCCTTTTACTCTCCTAGCTACCCACCACTGTCAATATAAACTCCCCAGGCCTTTATCTCTAGCTTACCACCATTGTCAATATAAACTCCCCAGGCCTTTACCTTCTAGCTTAACCACCATTGTCAATATAAACCCCTAGGCCTTTACATCCTAGCTACCCACCATTGTCAATATAAACTCCCCTGCTGCCTTGCACCTCTAGCTGCCAAGTACCCACCACTGTCGTAATATAAACTCCCTAGGCCTTTTATCTCCTAGCTTACCCACCATTGTCAATATAAACTCCCCAGGCCTTTTATCTCCTAGCTTACCCACCATTGTCAATATAAACTCCCCAGGCCTTTTACCTTCTAGCTTACCCACCACTGTCAATATAAACTCCCCAGGCCTTTTACCTCCTAGCTTAACCACCATTGTTAATATAAACTCCCCAGGCCTTTTACCTCCTAGCTTACCCACCATTGTCAATATAAACTCCCCAGGCCTTTTATCTCCTAGCTTACCCACCATTGTCAATATAAACTCCCCAGGCCTTTTACCTTCTAGCTTACCCACCATTGTCAATATAAACTCCCCAGGCCTTTTATCTCCTAGCTTACCCACCATTGTTAATATAAACTCCCCAGGCCTTTTACCTCCTAGCTTACCCACCATTGTCAATATAAACTCCCCAGGCCTTTTATCTCCTAGCTTACCCACCATTGTCAATATAAACTCCCCAGGCCTTTTAACTTCTAGCTTACCCACCACTGTCAATATAAACTCCCCAGGCCTTTTACCTTCTAGCTTACCCACCATTGTCAATATAAACTCCCCAGGCCTTTTACCTTCTAGCTTACCCACCATTGTCAATATAAACTCCCCAGGCCTTTTACCTTCTAGCTTACCCACCATTGTTAATGTAACCCATCCCAAACTTTCTAAACCCTACCCCGACCTCCATCAAATCTAGCATTTTATTCTCTTTTTTTTTTTTTTTTAAATCTGATGATTTGTGAATATACTACATAACATGATGATTGCTTTTATTCTGCTAATTAGTTATTCTTTAATTCCTTTCCCACCATGGACCTATTATTAAATAGACCACTAGGTGTCACTGTTGGATGATTATTTTGCCTAAGGCTCTTCCCCCTTGGACGTTATTTGTATGGTGTGTTTTCTATGACGAGGGAAGACATGCTTTAACATATTCAGACTATACCACCCATACAAGATTTATTATTATTTTATTTTATAGAATTTATCAATTTATTTATTTTGTTCTGCGATTTCCAAACATTCTGCATTTACTCCACTTAGAGGAGGGGAGGTGGGTGTTAGTATTTTTTAAGGGGTGCCCTGGAGGCACAGCAGAGTGGGGAAGCTAGTCTCTCCACTGTTAGCTTTCTCTCCTGCCTATATAGACCACCTCCTGCAGGGCTGGCCTTCCTGCTGGTGTTCAAACCGCGTTTATCTGTTTCCCTCCTCTCTATTTATTAGACTGGCAGCATTTCCTACGTTTGCCAGCAGTTACATTGGCTGCTATTCTGTATCTACTTCTTGCAGTATTTCCTCTTATTTCTAACTACCACTGACTCACAGAGTGATATTACTGAATTCTTATTATTTATTTCTGTTATTTTTAATGTTATCCAAGTAATAAGGTTACATTTCTTTATTATTGTATTTTTTCCTTATGTCATTTAGGAGCTTTATTTACTCCCTGTAAGCAGAAGCTATATTGACTCTGCTCATTCTTATTATTTATTATATTCCCATTTTTACACTATATTAATTAAAAGTTACATTTTATCTGGGTTACTCGGCTTTCAGAAGGGTTCACATACTAAACGGTTCACCCTTTTGCTTCTTCTCACAATTCTTTCATTCATCCTGGGGGTTATCCCCCCCCTCAGAGTATTCTGACACCTTCTCCCTGTTTTATATAGAACTCAGCACCGAGGTTATCGCTAGTAATTGGGCGATATTTTTAATAAAATACAGAATTAGCGGCCTCACCTTTCAGATACTGCGATCTGCTCTAACATGGCGGAACCCGTGTTTGTCTTCCAGTTTCCAGAGATGGATGTTCTCCTGATTGGGGGCAGAATAAATGTAACAATGTTAGTTAGATCTACCCCAGCGCTTACCCTTCATCCCTACATGCATTGGGGTAACATTCAGAGCACTGAGTTAACTCTTCCACGTGATCCTGAGTGACATCCTGCATACACAACTCTGCCAAGGCTTTAACCCCTGGAGCTCACTGCTACCAGACTGCACAGGTATTAACCCCTGGAGCTCACTGCTACCAGACTGCACAGGTATTAACCCCTGGAGCTCACTGCTACCAGACTGCACAGGTATTAACCCCTGGAGCTCACTGCTACCAGACTGCACAGGTATTAACCCCTGGAGCTCTAACTTAGACAGCACAGGCTTTAACCCCTGGAGCTCACTGCTACCAGACTGCACAGGTATTAACCCCTGGAGCTCTAACCTAGACAGCACAGGCTTTAACCCCTGGAGCTCACTGCTACCAGACTGCACAGGTATTAACCCCTGGAGCTCACTGCTACCAGACTGCACAGGTATTAACCCCTGGAGCTCACTGCTACCAGACTGCACAGGTATTAACCCCTGGAGCTCACTGCTACCAGACTGCACAGGTATTAACACATTACTGAGCTTTATTAATGGGAGTTGTAGAAAGCGGACGAGGGAATTAAAATGTAATGCCGAAACTGTTGAAATAGTAAGCTTTCAGCTATTTTGGAATAAGAATTGCAATTTCCCCAATACCCATTTAGTGAATAATCCCTCCAGTTACACACAGTCATTCCAGTGCCAGTCGCCAGTATGCTCGTTACACAGTATTATGGGGCACATTCAGACCCAGAATGGAGATTTTCCTCCCAAGTGAAACCATTTGTGGGAAAATGTGTTTAATTACTACGGAGGGTTGAGAAATCATGGATTGTTTCCTTGTGATCAGTCAGTCAGTCATACACTGATAATATGAGCCACAGCAAGTCAGCCCAAAAGGGAGATCCCCAGATGGTTTAAAACTACAGCTTCCATGATGCTTTGCCATTCTAAAGACATATAAAGCATGGGATCTGCTCTATAGAACTGAACACAATACTCTAGGTGAGATCTTACCGGGGATCTATAAAGTACTATCACTACCTCTCTATGTCCTCCTGGGATCTGCTCTATAGAACTGAACACAATACTCTAGGTGAGATCTTACCGGGGATCTATAAAGTACTATCACTACCTCTCTATGTCCTCCTGGGATCTGCTCTATAGAACTGAACACAATACTCTAGGTGAGATCTTACCAGGGATCTATAAAGTACTATCACTACCTCTCTATGTCCTCCTGGAGATCTGCTCTATAGAACTGAACACAATACTCTAGGTGAGATCTTACCGGGGATCTATAAAGTACTATCACTACCTCTCTATGTCCTCCTGGGATCTGCTCTATAGAACTGAACAAAATACTCTAGGTGAGATCTTACCGGGGATCTATAAAGTACTATCACTACCTCTCTATATCCTCCTGGGATCTGCTCTATAGAACTGAACACAATACTCTAGGTGAGATCTTACCGGGGATCTATAAAGTACTATCACTACCTCTCTATGTCCTCCTGGGATCTGCTCTATAGAACTGAACACAATACTCTAGGTGAGATCTTACGGGATCTATAAAGGTGGGATCTGCTCTATAGAACTGAACACAATACTCTAGGTGAGATCTTACCGGGGATCTATAAAGTACTATCACTACCTCTCTATGTCCTCCTGGGATCTGCTCTATAGAACTGAACACAATACTCTAGGTGAGATCTATAAAGTACTATCACTACCTCTCTATATCCTCCTGGGATCTGCTCTATAGAACTGAACACAATACTCTAGGTGAGATCTTACCGGGGATCTATAAAGTACCATCACTACCTCTCTATGTCCTCCTGGAGATCTGCTCTATAGAACTGAACACAATATTCTAGGTGAGATCTTACCAGGGATCTATAAAGTGCTATCACTACCTCTCTATGTCCTCCTGGGATCCGCTCTACAGAACTGAACACAATACTCTAGGTGAGATCTTACCGGGGATCTATAAAGTACTATCACTACCTCTCTATGTCCTCCTGGGATCTGCTCTATAGAACTGAACACAATACTCTAGGTGAGATCTATAAAGTACTATCACTACCTCTCTATATCCTCCTGGGATCTGCTCTATAGAACTGAACACTATACTCTAGGTGAGATCTTACCGGGGATCTATAAAGTACCATCACTACCTCTCTATGTCCTCCTGGAGATCTGCTCTATAGAACTGAACACAATATTCTAGGTGAGAGCTTACCGGGGATCTATAAAGTGCTATCACTACCTCTCTATGTCCTCCTGGGATCCACTCTACAGAACTGAACACAATACTCTAGGTGAGATATTACCGGGGATCTATAAAGTACTATCACTACATCTCTATGTCCTGGGATCTGCTATATTGAACTGAACACAATACTCTAGGTGAGATCTTACTGGGGATCTATAAAGAATTATCACTACCTCTCTATACCCTCCTGGAGATCTGCTCTATAGAACTGAACACAATACTCTAGGTGAGATCTTGCCAGGGATCTATAAAGTACTATCACTACCTGTGACGAAGTGCCCTTCGCCATTTGTGCCTGAAGGGGACTACTGACTAGCCTCCTGCCTTCCGACTATGGCCCCTGTGCTCATAGCTGTATTTTCTCCTGCAGAAAGGTTTATTTGTATATTTCTGCCGGGGCGTTCTGGACTTTCAGTATGGTAGTAGTGCTACCCCAGATAGCTATACCATGGAGCCTATTCGTGTAACAAAAGACTATGGAAAAGACTTCGGCTCCATGGCGATTGAACTGTATGTATGTGATCTGAGCGCCATTTGGTAATAATGTGCGCTCAGATCTAAGCTATCTGGGGATATGTTGCATGTATAAGTTTTATGTAGTAATTGTAACATTGTGTAATTTTATGTCTTTTTGTAACCATGTGGTTAATGGAGTCTTGCCTCTGTCCTGGGAGATAATTTGATTACTTCCCAATTATCTCCAGGATAGAGAGGAGGGATTGTGATATCACTGTGGGAGTGTTTTGTTTGTATTGTCTGTGATTGGCTAATATCCAATATGTGTCCCATAGTTCCATCAGGTCCCCTAGGGGAGTGTCCACCTGGTGGACACTTGCATAAATACCGGGCAGGTAGCCCTCAATAAACCAGATCTACTTGCACCTTTCTTGAAGCCTTGGCTCATGCTTGGGGGAAGGGATACCTACACTCTGGGGATTGCTATAATCACTTACTCCCCAGAGTAAGCTCTTGCAAGAGCTTGTTTTGTTCCTGGTTCCTGCTCTCTGGATTTAAGAGAGGTTCACCCACTGGAAACTGCAAAATTAAAAGCAATCATTAAAACAGAAAGCAAACTGTTAATAGAATGTTTGGATTGAAATGTATCACAAAGTTAGAAAATTCTTTAAAATGACCCAAACGAGCTAGAGTGCAATATAAAACCTCATGGAAACTGGCAAGTTACTCTATATTTCCTATATTATGCTACAGAAATCTGAGAACATTTCAAAGTATAAGAGAGAAACTGGAGGATGTTTTTTTATGTCCGTAGAGATATAAATATAGATCTGTTATTTTTTGGGGTTTGGGTATCAAAACATTCATGAGAGAGAAGTTTCCATTTGCTAATCTGACTCCTTAGAATAACAAGTCACGGCTATTTACAGTTACGTTGCGCGAGGTATGGACCCTGACCTGATCTGGGATAAGTCCATGTCGGACATCTCTTTGTTTCTAGATAAAACCCCATAAATAAATCAGGCCACCTCTGCCATTTAACATCATAAAGATCCCAAAAGGTTCTTCTGCTGAAACACCAGACAGCCATCTGCCTCATCAGCACATAATTAGGCATGTTGCAGTTTGTCACCTAATGTCCAATAAGATGGCTATTCGTCATGCAATCATGCAAACAAATTATTTTGATTTCCTTTTAGTAACTCAGGACTAAAGTGCCCTCGCTGGGAGGATAAGACACTGGGTTTCGGTGATTCTCTCCATTAATAGCACAGGAAAGGGAGAGGCTGATATTATATTGAATGAAACTTGAAAAACCTGCAGAGCAGTGAGAGATATTAGGGTGACACAGATAGACAGGACAGACAGACAGAATAGCAGGTGTAGCGAGGTTCGAGATATTGGCAAACATTGGGTAATCCACTTCCCCTTACTGTGCAGAGCCTGGGCCTACAATGCTCGTATGTACAAAGACACCCAGCATGAGGAACGATTTCTCCTGATTAGAAGACCTTTCCATCTTCCCCAGGGATGTTCTACAAAGGCCTTTTGTAGACAGGACAGAGGGTGATAGTCTAAAGATCCCAATACATTTTACCTATAGTTAAAGCCTGAAATGTCAAAGGATGGGGAACACCGAATCAGTTACAGAATCAGCACCAGAACCCTGCAGTCGGGCTGTTCTCCAAGCACTCAATCCTTACCAAAACGAGCAGTCAGGTTCTGCTTAAATTCATTCCAGCCATGAAAAGCTGCAAGTTGAGGAGTTATTTATATAAAGAAGGTCGACGTAATGTCACGGCAGACAAAACAGATCTTGTGCTTACTCACATATAGGCTTTGTAGTTAGTTCCGATCTTCTGGATACGGACGTCATACTTGGCATCGATGAAAGGCTCTGACGTAGCGTAGGTCTTGGTCAGGGCGACCACACTGGCGATGTCTTGAAAGTCATACTGATTGTCCACCTTGACCTGATTTAAATATTAAAGGTCTAAAATTATATAAAGTCACAATGAATTGGAAAAAATATAAAACATAAACCAACTAATAGTAAACAAACAGAAAAAAGGAAGAGTAAAAAGCACGCAGGGGACGCCGGCAGAGACATCAATCCACACATTTATCGGAAAGATAGACAGCATTGAGCAACATTAAACTAACTGCCTTCGTCACTCAGGGTGAACATTTCATCATATGGTTAAAGTACCTTCATACTTTCTCCCTAATGTACCAACAGAGAGACCTTCCTGTCCTCTCTGTGACCTCAAACCACATTGTATTTCTATTACTGAGTGACCTTCTTCTTACACCTGACCTGAGGTCAGAATGTCTCTTGTGATTTCCACCAGCTCACAGAGTGACCCTCTACCCTTTCCCTGATTCAGGGGTTACCGCCCGCCCACAGAGTGACTCCCTGCCCTCTCCCTGATTCAGGGGTTACCACCCACTCACACAGTGACCCCTGCCCTCTCCCTGATTCAGGGGTTACCACACAGTGACCCCTGCCCTCTCCCTGATTCAGGGGTTACCTCCCGCCCACAGAGTGACCCCTGCCCTCTCCCTGATTCAGGGGTTACCACCCACTCACACAGTGACCCCCTGCCTCTCCCTGATTCAGGGGTTACCGCCCACCCACAGAGTGACTCCCTGCCCTCTCCCTGATTCAGGGGTTACCACCCACTCACACAGTGACCCCTGCCCTCTCTCTGATTCAGGGTTTACCACCCAGTCACACAGTGACCCCCTGCCCTCTCCCTGATTCAGGGGTTACCACCCGCTCACAGAGCGACCCCCTGCCCTCTCCCTGATTCAGGGGTTACCGCCCACTCACACAGTGAGCCCCTGCCCTCTCCCTGATTCAGGGGTTACTGCACACTCACACAGTGACCCCCTGCCCTCTCCCTGATTCAGGGGTTACCGCCCACTCACACAGTGGCCCCCTGCCCTCTCCCTGATTCAGGGGTTACCGCCCACTCACACAGTGACTCCCTGCCCTCTCCCTGATTCAGGGGTTACCACCTGCTCACAGAGTGACTTCTCTGCTCTCCTCTCTCTGGACTGGGTGTTACCAAGGCTGCTCACCAGAGTGACCCCCTGCCCTCTCCCTGATTCAGGGGTTACCGCCCACTCACAGAGTGACCCCTGCCCTCTCCCTGATTCAGGGGTTGCTGCCACTCACACAGTGACCCCCTGCCCTCTCCCTGATTCAGGGGTTACCGCCCGCTCACACAGTGACCCCCTGCCCTCTCCCTGATTCAGGGGTTACCGCCCACTCACACAGTGACCCCCTGCCCTCTCCCTGATTCAGGGTTACCCCCTCACAGGTGACCCTGCCCTCTCCTGATTCAGGTGTTACCACTCGCTCACAGAGTGACTTCCTGCCCTCTCCCTGATTCAGGTGTTACCGTGCTCACAGAGTGACCCCCTGCACTCTCCCTGATTCAGGGGTTACCGCCCGCTTACAGAGTGACCCCCTGCCCTCTCCCTGATTAAGGGGTTACCGCCCGCTCACAGAGTGACTTCCTGCCCTCTCCGTGATTCAGGGGTTACCGCCCGCTCACAGAGTGACTTCCTGCCCTCTCCCTGATTCAGGGGTTACCGCCCGCTCACAGAGTGACCCCTGCCCTCTCCGTGATTCAGGGGTTACCGCCCGCTCACAGAGTGACTTCCTGCCCTCTCCCTGATTCAGGGGTTACCACCCGCTCACAGAGTGACTCCCTGCCCTCTCCCTGATTCAGGGGTTACCGCCCGCTCACAGAGTGACCCCCTGCCCTCTCCCTGATTCAGGGGTTACTGCCCGCTCACAGAGTGACTCCCTGCCCTCTCCCTAATTTAGGAGTTACCGCCCGCTCAGAGTGACCCCTGCCCTCTCCCTGATTCAGGGGTTACCGCCCACTTAGAGTGATCTCCTGCCCTCTCCCTGATTCAGGGGTTACCCCCGGCTCACAGAGTGCCTCCCTGCCCACTCACACAGTGACTCCCTACCCTCTCCCTGGTTCAGGGGTTACCACCCGCTCACAGAGTGACTCCCTACCCTCTCCCTGATTTAGGGGTTCCAGCCCTCTCACAGAGTGATTCCCTGCCCTCTCTCTGATTCAGGGGTTACTGCCTGCTCACACAGTAACCCCGTTCTGTCCCTGATTCAAGGGTTAACGCCCGCTCACACAGTGACCCCCTGTCCTGTCCCTGATTCAGAGGTTACCACCCGCTCACACAGTGACTCCCTGCCCTCTCCCTGATTCAGGGGTTACCGCCCGCTCACAGAGTGACTCCCTGCCCTCTCCCTGATTCAGGGGTTACCGCCCGCTCACAGAGTGACCCCCTACCCTCTTCCTGGTTCAGGGGTTACCGCCTGCTCACAGAGTGACTCCCTGCCCTCTCCCTGATTCAGGGGTTACCACCCGCTCACACAGTGACCCCCTGCCCTCTCCCTTATTCAGGGGTTACTGCCCGCTCACAGAGTGACTCCCTGCCCTCTCCCTGATTTAGGGGTTACCGTCCGCTCAGAGTGACCCCCTGCCCTCTCCCTGATTCAGGGGTTACCACCCACTCAGAGTGATCCCCTGCCCTCTCCCTGATTCAGGGGTTACCCCCGGCTCACAGAGTGACTCCCTGCCCACTCACACAGTGACTCCCTACCCTCTCCCTGGTTCAGGGGTTACCACCCACTCACAAAGTGACTCCCTACCTTCTCCCTGACTCAGGGGTTACTGCCCGCTCACACAGTGACGCCTTTCCCTTTACCTGATTCATGGGTTTACCGCCCGCTTACAGAGTGACTCCCTATCCTCTCCCTGATTTAGGGGTTCCCGCCCTCTCACAGAGTGATTCCCTGCCCTCTCTCTGATTCAGGGGTTACTGCCCACTCACACAGTGACACCCTGTTCTGTCCCTGATTCAGAGGTTACCACCCGCTCACACAGAGACTCCCTGCCCTCTCCCTGATTCAGTGGATACCGCCCGCTCACAGAGTGACTCCCTGCCCTCTCCCTGATTCAGGGGTTACCGCCCGTTCACAGAGTGACCCACTGCCCTCTCCCTGATTCAGGGATTACCACCCGCTCACAGAGTGACTCCCTACCCTCTTCCTGATTCGGGTATTACTGCCCGCTCACACAGTGACCCCTTGCCCTTTCTCTGATTCAGGGGTTACTGCCCGCTCACAGAGTGACTCCCTACACTCTCCATGATTCAGGGATTACCACCCGCTCACACAGTAACCCACTGCTCTCTCCCTGATTCAGGGGTTACTGCCCGCTCACAGAGTGACCACCTGTCCTCCCCTGGTTTGGGGTGTCTTTGCCTTACCTTGCCCATTCCGGAATGTGCATGTCCCATTTTAATCACGACTGGGAATTTTGAGGCGGTGAGCTGGGGGAAAAAAAAAATGAGAGAGACATTTTAAAGCAGTGGCGGGGATTAAACACACACCTGCATCCATGCACATACCTTTCTGTGCTCTTACATTCACATACATACAGGGCCCAGTATACAGAATACATGGATCTGTCCACTGCCCATTAGAAATGTGTGAATATCACAGAGTACTAGGCGTTATATTGTACACATGCTATGTCCCAGAACATTATTATTATTATTATTATTAATATAGCCATTTATATAGCTCCAACAGATTCCTTAGCGCTTTACAATATTATAAAATGGGGATATTTAACAATAAATGAGACAATTACTAAAATTTACAGGAACAATAGGTTGAAGAGGGCCCTGCTCAAACGAGCTTACAGTCTATAGGAGGTGGGGTGTAAAACACAACAGGACAGGAGGTAGCAGTCAAATAAAGTGGAGTGAAGCAGAACTGGAGGAGAGAGTAGAGTGCTGCCATTTAGGAGAGAGCAAGAGACAGGTATACTTTGGGAGGCCATAAGCTTTCCTAAAGTGATGGGTTTTAAGGCACTTTTTAAATAATTGAAGACTAGGAGAGAGTCTGATGGCGGTAAGCAGGCTATTCCATAGGAAGGGAGCCGCCCGCGAGAATTCCTGCAAGTGCGAGTTGGCGGTACGGGTGTGAGCAGCGGACCGGAGAAGGTCACGGGCAGAGTGGAGAGACAGAGAAGGGGCATACCTATGGATCTGTGAAGAGTTGTAAGAGGGGACAGAATTGTTCAAAGATTTATAGGTTTGGGTTAGCACTTTGAATTGACTTCTTTAGGATACAGGAAGCCAATGTAAGGACTGCCAGAGGGGTGAGGTGTGAGAGGACCGACTAGAGAGGAAAATCAGTCTGGCGGCAGCATTAATTACAGACTGTAGCGGGGCAATACAATTTTTGGGAAGACCAATTAGGAGAGGGTTACAATAATCCATGCGAGAGATTATTAGAGCGTGGACAAGCTCCTTGGTAGCATCTTGCGTAAGAAAGGGGCGGATGCGGGCAATGTTTTTCAGGTGGAATCCACAGAATTTGGTAACAGACTGGATGTGAGGCTCAAAGGTGAGGCCAGAATCAAGTATAACGCCAAGACAGTGCACTTGCAAGGATGGACTGATGTGGGTACTATATATATATATATATACTGCTCAAAAAAATAAAGGGAACACTTGAACAACACAATGTAACTCCAAGTCAATCACACTTCTGTGAAATCAAACTGTCCACTTAGGAAGCAACACTGAGTGACAATCAATTTCACATGCTGTTGTGCAAATGGGATAGACAACAGGTGGAAATTATAGGCAATTAGCAAGACACCCCCAATAAAGGAGTGGTTCTGCAGGTGGTGACCACAGACCACTTCTCAGTTCCTATGCTTCCTGGCTGATGTTTTGGTCACTTTTGAATGCTGACGGTGCTTTCACTCTAGTGGTAGCATGAGACGGAGTCTACAACCCACACAAGTGGCTCAGGTAGTGCAGCTCATCCAGGATGGCACATCAATGTTAGCTGTGGCAAGAAGGTTTGCTGTGTTTGTCAGCGTAGTGTCCAGAGCATGGAGGCGCTACCAGGAGACAGGCCAGTACATCGGGAGACGTGGAGGAGGCCGTAAGAGGGCAACAACCCAGCAGCAGGACCGCTACCTCCGCCTTTGTGCAAGAAGGAACAGGAGGAGCACTGCCAGAGCCCTGCAAGATGAACTCCAGCAGGCCACAAATGTGCATGTGTCTGCTCAAACGGTCAGAAACACACTCCATGAGGGTAGTATGAGGGCCCGACATCCACAGGTGGGGGTTGTGCTTACAGCCCAACACCGTGCAGGACGTTTGGCATTTGCCAGAGAACACCAAGATTGGCAAATTCGCCACTGGCGCCCTGTGCTCTTCACAGATGAAAGCAGGTTCACACTGACAGACGTGACAGAGTCTGGAGACGCCGTGGAGAAGGTTCTGCTGCCTGCAACATCCTCCAGCATGACCGGTTTGGCAGTGGGTCAGTAATGGTGTGGGGTGGCATTTCTTTGGGGGGCCGCACAGCACTCCATGTGCTCACCAGAGGTAGCCTGACTGCCTTTAGGTACCGAGATGAGATTCTCAGAACCCCTGTGAGACCATATGCTGGTGCGGTTGGCCCTGGGTTCCTCCTAATGCAAGACAATGCTAGACCTCATGTGGCTGGGGTGTGCCAGCAGTTCCTGCAAGACGAAGGCATTGATGCTGTGGACTGGCCCGCCCGTTCCCCAGACCTGAATCCAATTGAGCACATCATGTCTCGCTCCATCCACCAATGTCACGTTGCACCACAGACTGTCCAGGTCTGGGAGGAGATCCCTCAGGAGACCATCCGCCACCCCATCAGGAGCATGCACAGTCATTGTAGGGAGGTCATACAGGCACGTGGAGGCAACACAGACTACTGGGCCTAATTTTGACTTGTTTTCAGTACATTACATCAAAGTTGGATCAGCCTGTAGTGTGTTTTTCCACTTTAATTTTGAGTGTGACTCCAAATCCAGACCTCCATGGGTTGAAAAATTTGATTTCCATTTTTTATTTTTGTGTGATTTTGTTGTCAGCACATTCAACTATGTAAAGAACAAAGTATTTCAGAAGAATATTTAATTCATTCAGATCTAGAATGTGTTATTTTTGTGTTCCCTTTATTTTTTTGAGCAGTGTATATTATATATATATAAATATCCCAGTAGTTATGGTACTAGGCATTATATATAAATAAATATCCCAATAGTTATGGTACTAGGCGTTTTATATATATATAAACCCAATAGTTATGGTACTAGGCGTATATATATATATAAACCCAGTAGTTATGGTACTAGGCGTTATATATATAAACCCAATAGTTATGGTACTAGGCGTTATATATATAAACCCAGTAGTTATGGTACTAGGCGTTATATATATAAACCCAATAGTTATGGTACTAGGCGTTATATATATAAACCCAATAGTTATGGTACTAGGCGTTATATATATAAACCCAATAGTTATGGTACTAGGCGTTATATATATAAACCCAATAGTTATGGTACTAGGCGTTATATATATAAACCCAGTAGTTATGGTACTAGGCGTTATATATATAAACCCAATAGTTATGGTACTAGGCGTTATATATATAAACCCAGTAGTTATGGTACTAGGCGTTATATATATAAACCCAGTAGTTATGGTACTAGGCGTTATATATATAAACCCAATAGTTATGGTACTAGGCGTTATATATATATAAACCCAGTAGTTATGGTACTAGGCGTTATATATATTGTTATGACACGTACCGTCGGGTAGATGAAGCCGCCGTTTAGGCAATAATCCCCTTCTCCAGAAATGCAGTTTAAATCCAGCCGATCGCCAAACTCCCGAACGAAGTCCGCGAACACGGCAACTCCCGATCAGCCAAACAGTCGAACGCCTTCCACAGCTAGAAATAACGAAAATGCTGTCCCAATAATAATTCCCCCCACAAACGAGACCAAGCTCCGTCTTGAGGGTCAAATGAAGATCTGTTTAATGGGGGCTACCTGCCCGGTATTTATGCAGGTCTCCACAAGGTGGACACTCCCCGAGGGGACCTTGTGGAAGACTGTAACACATATTGGACAGTAGCCAATCGCAGTGGCTTCAATAATAGCCCTTCCCATCTTGCCCATAATTCCATCTTCTTTACCTTGGAGATAATTGGGGAAGAAACCTAATTATCTCCCAAGGTAGAGACCATCGCCATCTTAAATTACAGTAACAAAAAGACATTAAAATACATAACTACAGAAATACCGAATGCATATGGTTCGTGTAACGTATCCCCAGACAGCCTGGATCTGAGGGCATGTTTTCACCGAATAGCGCTCAGATCCGATGTATCTAGTCGAATCGCCATGGAGTCAAAGTCTTTCACCAGTCCGTCGGTATACGAATGACTCCATGGGATGGCTGTCGGGGTAAAAGTCCATACGAATGAATAAAACTCCCGAACGACCGACGTTCGCATGCCTTGTCGAAAAGGAAGGTAGACAGCAGCTTTTCAGCGGTGTTCGGTAGTTTAAGTGTCCGTTTTTAGTTCCATACAGTTTGTACCGAACACCGCTCTGTGTTCGTATGTACCAAAATGGCCGCTGCCTCGTGGTCGACATGCGAACGACGACCACCCGTACGAATGGAATGGAGAGGTGTCTGCGGTTAACCACAACGTTCTAATTGGGGCCAAGAGGTTAACCAGCAGCACACTCCTCTCCTGGGTGGTCGTTCGTTCGGTAGTTTCAATCGGCATTTTGCAAATACACGAACGGGGGTATATGAACAGGCAATTCCGCGAACAAAGGGAAACAGACGAACCAACAATGCAGATGAATCTGTCACATATATAAACCCAGTAGTTATGGTACTAGGCGTTATATATATATAAACCCAGTAGTTATGGTACTAGGCGTTATATATATAAACCCAGTAGTTATGGTACTAGGCGTTATATATATATAAACCCAATAGTTATGGTACTAGGCGTTATATATATATAAACCCAATAGTTATGGTACTAGGCGTTATATATATAAACGCAATAGTTATGGTACTAGGCGTTATATATATAAACCCAGTAGTTATGGTACTAGGCGTTATATATATAAACCCAATAGTTATGGTACTAGGCGTTATATATATAAACCCAGTAGTTATGGTACTAGGCGTTATATATATAAACCCAGTAGTTATGGTACTAGGCGTTATATATATAAACCCAATAGTTATGGTACTAGGCGTTATATATATATAAACCCAGTAGTTATGGTACTAGGCGTTATATATATTGTTATGACACGTACCGTCGGGTAGATGAAGCCGCCGTTTAGGCAATAACCCCCTTCTCCAGAAATGCAGTTTAAATCCAGCCGATCGCCAAACTCCCGAACGAAGTCCGCGAACACGGCAACTCCCGATCAGCCAAACAGTCGAACGCCTTCCACAGCTAGAAATAACGAAAACGCTGTCCCAATAATAATTCCCCCCACAAACAAGACCAAGCTCCGTCTTGAGGGTCAAATGAAGATCTGTTTAATGGGGGCTACCTGCCCGGTATTTATGCAGGTCTCCACAAGGTGGACACTCCCCGAGGGGACCTTGTGGAAGACTGTAAAACATATTGGACAGTAGCCAATCACAGTGGCTTCAATATAAGCCCTTCCCATCTTACCCATAAATCCGTCTTCTCTACCCCGGAGATAATTAGGAAGAAACCTAATTATCTCCCAAGGTAGAGACAATCGCCATTTTAAATTACAGTAATAAAAATACATTAAAATACATAACTGAAGAAATACCGAATGTATATAGTTCGTGTAACGTATCCCCGGACAGCCTGGATCTGAGTGCATGTTTTCACCGAATAGCGCTCAGATCCGATGTATCTAGTCGAATCGCTATGGAGTCAAAGTCTTTCACCAGTCCTTCGGTATACGAATGACTCCATGGGATGGCTGTCGGGGTGAAAGTCCATACGAATGAATAAAACTCCCGAACAACCGACGTTCGCATGCTTTGTCGAAAAGGAAGGTAGGCAGCAGCTTTTCAGCGGTGTTCGGTAGTTTAAGTGTCCGTTTTTAGTTCCATACAGTTTGTACTGAACACCGCTCTGTGTTCGTATGTCCCAAAATGGCCGCTGCCTCGTGGTCGACATGCGAACGACGACCACCCGTACGAATGGAATGGAGAGGTGTCTGCGGTTAACCACAACGCTCTAATTGGGGCCAAGAGGTTAACCAGCAGCACACTCCTCTCCTGGGTGGTCGTTCGTTCGGTAGTTTCAATCGGCATTTTGCAAATACACGAACGGGGGTATATGAACAGGCAATTCCGCGAACAAAGGGAAACAGACGAACCAACAATGCAGATGAATCTGTCACATATATAAACCCAGTAGTTATGGTACTAGGCGTTATATATATATAAACCCAGTAGTTATGGTACTAGGCGTTATATATATAAACCCAATAGTTATGGTACTAGGCGTTATATATATAAACCCAATAGTTATGGTACTGAAACGTTCCTTATATATATAAACCAATGGTTATGGTACTAGGCGTTATATATATGAGCCCGGTAGTTATGGTACTAGGCGTTATATACTTTAAAGGCTTAATGGTTATGGTACTAGGCGTTATATATATAAACCCAATGGTTATAATTTTTAGGCGTTATATATATAAACCCAGTAGTTTATGTGGTACTTTAGATTTATGTATGCCTTAGGCCAGTGGTTATGGTGCTAGGTTATATATATAAACCCAATAGTTATGGTACTAGTTATATATAAACCCAATGGTTGTTATGGTACTGAAGATTTATATATATAAACCCAATGGATTATGGTGCGGTTATATATATAAACCCAGTAGTTATGGTACTAGGCGTTATATATATAAACCCAATAGTTATGGTACTAGGCGTTATATATATAAACCCAATAGTTATGGTACTAGGCGTTATATATATAAACCCAATAGTTATGGTACTAGGCGTTATATATATAAACCCAGTAGTTATGTTACTAGGCGTTATATATATAAACCCAGTAGTTATGGTACTAGGCGTTATATATATAAACCCAATAGTTATGGTACTAGGAGTTATATATATAAACCCAATAGTTATGGTACTAGGCGTTATATATATATAAACCCAATAGTTATGGTACTAGGCGTTATATATATAAACCCAATAGTTATGGTACTAGGCGTTATATATATAAACCCAATAGTTATGGTACTAGGCGTTATATATATAAACCCAATAGTTATGGTACTAGGCGTTATATATATAAACCCAATAGTTATGGTACTAGGCTTTATATATATAAACCCAATAGTTATGGTACTAGGCGTTATATATATAAACCCAGTAGTTATGGTACTAGGCGTTATATATATAAACCCAGTAGTTATGGTACTAGGCGTTATATATATAAACCCAGTAGTTATGGTACTAGGCGTTATATATATAAACCCAATAGTTATGGTACTAGGCGTTATATATATGCGATACCAGCCTGTGGGAGTCCTGGCTCTATAGAGAATATTCTGGTCTGGCTGACAAGCATTAGATTTATGAGGTGATGTACAGAGAGTGTCTGTATGTCTCTTTCAATCCCATTTCCATTTATTAAGTTATACCTGTACCCCCACTAATCCCACACATACTGGGGTCCCCGTCGGCTCTGTACAAGGATTGCAGCATGCATTATTCCTGTGTGAAGACCCAGGGAAAGTGAAAGGGCTGTGGGGGTGATTCAGGCTGCGCTCTCTGCTCCCTGTGTCTGTGAGTTTAGTGGGTTTGCGTGTGCTAATACAGGAAGCTGGGGGAATGCAGATGGCCCAGTCAGTCTCTGCGTCTCCTGCGGTTTCTTTCTCTGTCTTGTGGTGAAGGAGAGTCTGAGCTGGCACCACACAGGGCAAGCTTCTATTACTACACGCATCACCAGAGAGAATTAACCTTTTCATGGAATGAGATCCGAGATACTGCCAGGAAGGAATGTTCGATACATAAACAGTTACAATGTAAATCTCAATACAGCTTTCACAGATATTAATTGAAATAACACAATAACACATTAGTGTTCAACAGGTTTCCGAAAACGTGTTGTTTTTTTTAATTCAAAGTTTATTGAAGTGAGAATCGCATACATTAGGAAAATGTCATATACTGGAAAATGTGAGAGAGTATCACATCTTATAGGATAGACATGCGTTTGGAAGTGACAACATAATGATGCAACCATATTGTTTGGAGCTGTAGTACATATCCAGGTTTTGTAACGGTAACAAAGGTAAAACAATAGGAGTATCAATATAATGCTAGGCCTGCAAACCTCTGGTTCGGGTTACGCTAGGATAACATTACACAGCTGTGGGCCAAATCGTATGTTCTTAAGGTAGTGTGTTGGTGAAACCGTGAGGTGCTGTGTGGTGCGACGTAGCTAGTGTCAGCGGTGCAAAGCTTTAGTGCCCAATATTGAGAATTTAGTTACATACTTAGCAGGTCGGGTTTCTTGTGTTATGAAGTGTCTGGGTCTGAGTGTCAGTCTCTGGCGTGACCAGGTTAGGGTGGTTCGTTCTATGCTCGTGGGCATGCATAGACGCATATGTGTGTGTAGCGTTGTATGAGTTTCCTCCCTGAGTAGGGGGTGGGGATGCTCATGTGGGTTTCTCTGTGTAGTCTTGCTTCATATTTCAATTGTGTTGTTGGTGGGTTGGGTAGAGAGTGAATTGCGAGGTCAATTCGAGCGGTAGAGAGGGGTGGGAGGGAGGGGGGTAAGCATATAGTGGGGAGAGATGGCCTCAAAAGTGGAGACTGCTCTCAATGCAGAGTCCAGGTTGGGGATGCTCCTCAAGAATCTCGTAAGTTGGTGGTATCTGAAGCGGATACATCAAACACAAAGTCCAAGGAATCCATTTTAAAAATGCAATAATGAGGCAAAATGTGATTCTTTGTTGAATTTATTTGCATATGCCCACCCAGAATTCCTTGCGGTAGTAACATCACTGCAAATGTGAGATTCCTGTGGGAAAATCAAGTCTTATGGCTTGACTGGTGTGCAGATCTTTGTTTAACAATGTATTAATCACACGCACACACGCATTAATGTTGGTGTATATGCATTAATGTGGGTGTGTGTGTGTGTGTGTGTATATATATAAAAATAAAGATATGCAGCGGGTATATATGCCCATATTTGTGTGTATATATAGAACTTATAATGCAGTCTATGTTTGGGATGTAGGAGAAAGTGATGTTTAGAGTCCCACAAGGGGAAACTAGCATTGGGAGAGCTCCACTGGTATAAGAAATGAGGAAGGGGACCTTACATTTAGTTCCCCTAGTGTCCGACTGACAGGAAGGTAGTGTAAATGAGGTTAGGGAGAGAGAAAGGGCACAGGGTCCAAAGAGAACAAGGGACCAGATAATCTAGTCTAGTGTAACGGCTATCCAGGTAGTAGGAGGGCATCAGCCGTTGGAGACGTCCTTTTCTTCCCGGCAAGTCGCTGTGTAGTGGTGGAGTTGCTTATTCCCATCCACTGGATCCAAGGCAAGAGTCAGGCAGAGCTCTTAAAAGAGCTAGGTGATTAAGCTGCATATCCCCTTTCAAGAACGAGACAAGGCTACATTTGAAGGGTCAAGAAGAACTGAATTTTAATGGCAGCTACTCTCCTTTTATGTGATGCTACCCATGCAAGGGAAACACCCACATAATTAACACAACAATCAATAAAACATAAGGTACATCCCACACATCTCTTCCCCTCAGATAAGCCTGTAACCCAATTAACAAAGTTACATTTTTCCCCAAGTTTTGGATGTACCCCAAATATCATAGCCATATTCTGGGAGAACAACATATTTAAAAATCATCTCATTCGGTTCAGGGGTTCGGGAGATATGGCACTTTAAAGTTTTGACTGACCGCACAGGCACAATAGCCGAAAATAGTTCCATAAGTTTTGGCCTTGCGGTCGGTCCTTGTTCGAGAGTTAAAAGTCCCGAAAGAGTTGCCATCCGTGTGTAGCTTGATGTTCGCCAGAATCCCCATATGCTACTTAGCCCTGCCGTTCGGTAGTTTTGGCACGGATTTCTGGTACTATAACTACTCGCCCCTCTGCCATATTACTTAATGGCAATCTGCCCACTATCATACCCGCGCAAATTAATAAAAGAAACAAAACAAGAATAATTGTTAAAGAAATTAATAAGTAGGCAGAGCTAACCTCTACCCCAAAAGAAAGTAGTCGCATTGCAACGGCAATCCTCCGTACTGGTAGCTTACCTTGCAAAAAACTACGGATACCGATATGGTCCAAATTGCTATATATCCAAAAGCGTCGAATTCTGCGCATGCGCAAAAGGGCAAACGCCAGTCCAATCCAATATAACATATTGGATTTTACATAAGCGCAGTAGTTAAAAAACATAATATAAAAATAACAATAATAATCAAATAGAACCTATATCAAATTGCCAAATTTAAGATCTATTCGTGTGGGGTCATTTAAAATGAGTGAAAAAGAATACAGTATAGGGACAATTACTTCCCAACTTATACCAATTGGTAGTGAAATATCTCCACCACTAATTAAGGAAAACAACAACACCAAAAAGCCATCCAGGAACTTAAACAAAGCATTCGTGTGTTTCCCATGAAGACTGTATTCGCCGATCAGGGAGGTAAATTACAACATAATTAGGTAGCAGGGTCCGGTGTTCGGTAGTTTGCATTTGTATGATGAATGCAGTGTCCCTACCGTCTGGGTCTCACAATTGAGCAAATGCTTTAAAAGTCCCGAAATGCTTTATAGAAAAATCCCCACGAAAGCAGGTAAGGACCTTCAATTTGTATCCAGCTTGATGTCCTTTTCTGAATAAACGATACGTCCTTATAATCCGAGGTTTCTGTTTCTGTGTATTATTTATTTATTTTATTTATTTATTTATAAAATATTATTCCAGGAAAGATACATTGAGATTTCTCTCGTTTTCAAGTATGTCCTGGGTCCACAAATCATTACATTGTTACATTAGGTACAACAAAATACAAAAACAATATTAATACACAATATATACAAAATTTAACATAGAACAGGTAGGAAATATATAACCAACCATGACAGGTGCATTCTGATTTGAGGTATGTAGAGAGGGATCTCTTAAAGGACTTTAGGCTTAGGGAAGATTTAAAATTGTGCGGGAGGTCGTTCCACAATTGCGGCGCTCTCTAGGAGAAGGAGGATTGGGCCACTTTCTTTTTGTATTGAGGTAGACTAAATAAAGTGTTGGTACTGGATCGGAGGTTATAGAAAGTGGGAACAGCTGGGGAAAGCATTCTGCTCAGGTAGGGTGGGAGTTTCCCAGAAAAGCTCTTAAACACAAGGCTGGAAAGATGAAGGGTGCGTCTGGATTCCAGCAACAGCCAGTTTAGTTCCTTTAGCATGTCACAATGGTGGGTCCTGTAATTACATTGTAGCACAAATCGGCCCGGCTAGCTCTTAAAGGGTCGGTTATAGCAAGTGTTTCCAGGCACAGAGTAGGGTTTTGTTACATCTAGTGACACCATTTATTTTTAACTTTAGTAGGGAGAGTTGGTTCAGGTAGACACTAGTGGTCAGACCACGGTGTCGAGGTGACTGTTAGGGTGAATTAAGAGATTTTTTTCTTGGGTATTTTCATCTGCGTTTAGATCAGATTATCTGGTCCCTTGTACACTATTGGAGAAAAGTGATTTTGTATTTCGGTACCAAAAAACCCTCAAGATAAAACAGAAATACAACAAAACACAGTGTAATATGTCTTAATGGTTTTACAGACAGTTATGTATCTAGGTGTCTCACTCACACTTTTATGAGCTACTGAGAGCTCTGCTGTTTAGCACATTGACAGTACAATCCCCATCTTTGAGGTTTTCCTGGCACCGAAATACAAATTCACTTTACTCCAGAGAGAGTACTTATATACATCATTTATTACACACTATTGGGTTATTAAGATTGCGTATACCCGGTTTATCACCTGTTTTGTCACATAGCCTTAGATTGATTAAAGGTAATAATGCCTAATGTCTTATACCAATGGAGCTCTCTTGATGTTAGTTTCTCCTTGTGTGAATCTATACATAATTTTCTCCTATTTCCTGCATATATTGGAGTGTTACCCCCTTATTGGAGCTCCCTATTAGGTGCTTACAGTGGTGCTGCTCACAAGCCCTTGACTTGTATCCGGGCTCCTGACCCGCACTCTGTTTTACTTTATTTCTCCATTCTGTTTAGGGTGTATTTATGTGAATGCCAAACATTCAAAGAAATCTTTAATATGACCACTGTGCTGCACAGCGCTCATTATGTATATATATGTATGTGTGTGAATGGGGTTTATATGTTAAGAGATAATTGAGGAGAGTCTCTGGAAGTCATTTAGACAGTCGTTTAGTATGCATTGCACTTAGCATCTCCCATGTTAAAATTAGTGTAAGGCCCATCAATACGGGGGTACTGAGACGTAATTAGTGTAGGACCAACCGATACTGGGGTACTGTGACTTAATTAGTGTAAGACCCACCGATACTGGAGTTCTGTGACTTAATTAGCGTAAGACCCACCGATACTGGGGTACTGTGACGTAATTAGTGTAGGACCCACCGATACTGGGGTACTTTGACGTAATTAGTGTAGGACCTACTGATATTGGGGTACTCTGACGTAATTAGTGTAAGACCCACCGATACTGGAGTTCTGTGACTTAATTAGCGTAAGACCCACCGATACTGGAGTTCTGTGACTTAATTAGCGTAAGACCCACCGATACTGGGGTACTGTGACGTAATTAGTGTAGGACCCACCGATACTGGGGTACTTTGACGTAATTAGTGTAGGACCTACTGATATTGGGGTACTCTGACGTAATTAGTGTAGGACCCACCGATACTGGGGTACTGTGACGTAATTAGTGTAGGACCCACTGATACTGGGGTACTGTGGCGTAATTAGTGTAGGACCTACTAATATTGGGGTACTGTGATGTAATTAGTGTAGGACCCACTGATACTGGGGTACTGTGACGTAATTAGTGTAGGACCTACTGATATTGGGGTACTGAGACGTAATTAGTGTAGGACCCACCGATACTGGAGTTCTGTGACTTAATTAGTGTAAGACCCACCGATACTGGAGTTCTGTGACTTAATTAGCGTAAGACCCACCGATACTGGGGTACTTTGACGTAATTAGTGTAGGACCTACTGATATTGGGGTACTGTGACGTAATTAGTGTAGGACCTACTGATATTGGGGTACTCTGACGTAATTAGTGTAGGACCCACCGATACTGGGGTACTTTGACGTAATTAGTGTAGGACCTACTGATATTGGGGTACTGTGACGTAATTAGTGTAGGACCTACTGATATTGGGGTACTCTGACGTAATTAGTGTAGGACCCACCGATACTGGGGTACTGTGACGTAATTAGTGTAGGACCCACTGATACTGGGGTACTGAGACGTAATTAGTGTAGGACCTACTGATATTGGGGTACTGTGACGTAATTAGTGTAGGACCTACTGATATTGGGGTACTGTGACGTAATTAGTGTAGGACCTACTGATATTGGAGTACTGTGATGTATATATTTTGCTCTTTACGGCAGCACCACTCTTTAGAAATGCATGTTCTGGGTGTGCCCCTAATTATCTTTGTTCTGTTCTAGGGGTGTATACTGTGTGTATGAGGTGTATGCGTATGTGTGTATGACATGTAAATGTATATGTATGTATATTATGTGTAAATGCATATATATATGAGTGTGTGTGTGTGTGTGTACTATGTGTGAATGTAGGTGTATGTATATGTGTGTATATTATGTGTTCATACAGGTGTAAGTGTATATATGTGTATATGAGGTGTGAATGAGGTGTATGTGTGTGTATATTATGTGTTAATACGTGTGTAAATGTATGTATACATATATATAACATTTGCAATATAGATATGTGTTCTATATATGTATAAAATGTGAATGAGGTGTGTGTGTGTATATATTAAATGTACATGTAGGTGTGTGAAGCCTTAATGAAACATATCCCACATTGCCTGAGATTTTCCATTGCAATCATTTGGATTTCAGTGACTATCTCTGTAAATGCATTCTGTGTATGGATAATTGCTGGTAGTATATGGTATTATATAATATGTTTTACCATCTTGTTCTTTATTTGACGAATCACTACAGAAACAAATCCGATGGCCGAGGCCCATTTAGATATAGATCTACAATGGAGTACTGATTTCTCCTATCAATGTGTAGCAGATTAACCATGGGATGTCAGCTGTGAACTGATATGGATCCCACGTCAAGCCTACAGGAACTTTTTCCTAATCCCAATTACACCCGTGTATTCCTTCTTACAATAAACAGGTCCGACGCCTTTGTGGTTACAACAGACTCTGATCTGAGGTGTTTTGTTTAAAAACCACACGTGGCTTTTTATTGGTCCATTGCTGCAATTATTCCGCTCTCAGACCTGTTTTTAGCCCCTGCGAGCCCCTGCACAAGATAAATATATCCTACATTTACTGTCAGAATAAAACCCTGTGAATTTCTCCAGGATTCCTGGTTGTGGTTTAGGTCTGTGTTGTGGTTCTCTGCAGAGTCCAGCCAAGCTGCCTGCAGCCAGGTTCCCACTGTATAGATCCCGGATTGTGAAACAGACAATGTGAGTCTGTTCTGGGAGATCAGCGTAGGAGGGGGGCGACACAAATAACCATTTTTACACTTTCCATATAAAATATCATTAGAATAAGGTGAGGGAAAACCCCAGGAAATGACATCATTTCATGCAGCTCCTCTTACTGGCATTCTACAGTCAACGACGTCAGCAGCACGAAGTCAGACCGATAGATGGGGTGACGCAATGGGCAGCATGGACTTTCTCCCTACATCGTCCCACTCGCATTATTTACTATTAATCACATGACATCACAGAGTTCAGTTACAGACTATGTGTGACCCCGGTAATACTCCCAGTTACAGACTATACAGTGTGACCCTGGTAATACTCCCAGTTACAGACTGTATGTGTGACCCCGGTTAATACTCTCAGTTACAGACTGTATGTGTGACCCCGGTAATACTCCCAGTTACAGACTGTATGTGTGACCCTGTAATACTCCCAGTTACAGACTGTATGTGTGACCCCGGTAATACTCCCAGTTACAGACTATGTGTGACCCCGGTAATACTCCCAGTTACAGACTGTATGTGTAACCCCGGTAATACTCCCAGTTACAGACTGTATGTGTGACCCGGTAATACTCCCAGTTACAGACTGTATGTGCAACCAGTTACTCCCAGTTACAGACTGTATGTGTGACCCGGCTAATACTCCCAGTTACAGACTGTATGTGTGACCCCGGCTAATACTCTCAGTTACAGACTGTATGTGTGACCCTGTAATACTCCCAGTTACAGACTGTATGTGTGACCCCGGTAATACTCCCAGTTACAGACTATGTGTGACCCCGGTAATACTCCCAGTTACAGACTGTATGTGTGACCCCGGTAATACTCCCAGTTACAGACTATGTGTGACCCCGGTAATACTCCCAGTTACAGACTGTATGTGCAACCCCGGTAATACTCCCAGTTACAGACTGTATGTGTGACCCCGGCTAATACTCTCAGTTACAGACTGTATGTGTGAACCCGGCTAATACTCCCAGTTACAGACTGTATGTGTGACCCCGGTAATACTCCCAGTTACAGACTGTATGTGTGACCCCGGTAATACTCTCAGTTACAGACTGTATGTGTGACCCCGGTAATACTCCCAGTTACAGACTGTATGTGTGACCCCGGCTAATACTACCAGTTACAGACTGTATGTGTGACCCCGGCTAATACTCCCAGTTACAGACTGTATGTGTGACCCCGGCTAATACTCTCAGTTACAGACTGTATGTGTGAACCCGGCTAATACTCCCAGTTACAGACTGTATGTGTGAACCCGGTAATACTCCCAGTTACAGACTGTATGTGTGACCCCCGATAATACTCCCAGTTACAGACTGTATGTGCGACCTCGTTAATACTCCCAGTTACAGACTGTATGTGTGACCCCAGCTAATACTTCCAGTTACAGACTGTATGTGTGACCCCGGTAATACTCCCAGTTACAGACTGTATGTGTGACCCCGGTAATACTCCCAGTTACAGACTGTATGTGCGACCCCGGTTATACTCCCAGTTACAGACTGTATGTGTGACCCCGGCTAATACTCGCAATTACAGACTGTATGTGTGACCCCGGTAATACTCCCAGTTACAGACTGTATGTGTGAGCCCGGTAATACTCCCAGTTACAGACTATGTGTGACCCCGTTAATACTCCCAGTTACACACTGTATGTGTGACCACGGCTAATACTCCCAGTTACAGACTGTATGTGTGACCTCGTTAATACTCCCAGTTACAGACTGTATGTGTGACCCCAGCTAATACTCTCAGTTACAGACTGTATGTGTGACCCCGGTTAATACTCTCAGTTACAGACTGTATGTGTGACCCCGGTAATACTCCCAGTTACAGACTGTATGTGCGACCCCGGTTATACTTCCAGTTACAGACTGTATGTGTGACCCCGGTAATACTCCCAGTTACAGACTGTATGTGTGACCCCGGCTAATACTCCCAGTTACAGACTGTATGTGTGACCTCGGTAATACTCCTAGTTACAGACTGTATGTGCGACCCCGTTAATACTCCCAGTTTCAGACTGTATATGCGACCTCGGTAATACTCCCAGTTACAGACTGTATGTGTGACCCCGGCTAATACTCCCAGTTACAGACTGTATGTGTGACCCCGGTAATACTCTCAGTTACAGACTGTATGTGTGACCCCGGTAATACTCCCAGTTACAGACTGTATATGTGACCCCGGCTAATACTCCCAGTTACAGACTGTATGTGTGACCCCGGCTAATACTCCCAGTTACAGACTGTATGTGTGACCCCGGCTAATACTCTCAGTTACAGACTGTATGTGTGACCCCGGCTAATACTCCCAGTTACAGACTGTATGTGTGACCCCGGCTAATACTCTCAGTTACAGACTGTATGTGTGAACCCGGCTAATACTCCCAGTTACAGACTGTATGTGTGAACCCGGTAATACTCCCAGTTACAGACTGTATGTGTGACCCCCGATAATACTCCCAGTTACAGACTGTATGTGCGACCTCGTTAATACTCCCAGTTACAGACTGTATGTGTGACCCCAGCTAATACTTCCAGTTACAGACTGTATGTGTGACCCCGGTAATACTCCCAGTTACAGACTGTATGTGTGACCCCGGTAATACTCCCAGTTACAGACTGTATGTGCGACCCCGGTTATACTCCCAGTTACAGACTGTATGTGTGACCCCGGCTAATACTCGCAATTACAGACTGTATGTGTGACCCCGGTAATACTCCCAGTTACAGACTGTATGTGTGAGCCCGGTAATACTCCCAGTTACAGACTATGTGTGACCCCGTTAATACTCCCAGTTACACACTGTATGTGTGACCACGGCTAATACTCCCAGTTACAGACTGTATGTGTGACCTCGTTAATACTCCCAGTTACAGACTGTATGTGTGACCCCAGCTAATACTCTCAGTTACAGACTGTATGTGTGACCCCGGTTAATACTCTCAGTTACAGACTGTATGTGTGACCCCGGTAATACTCCCAGTTACAGACTGTATGTGCGACCCCGGTTATACTTCCAGTTACAGACTGTATGTGTGACCCCGGTAATACTCCCAGTTACAGACTGTATGTGTGACCCCGGCTAATACTCCCAGTTACAGACTCTATGTGTGACCTCGGTAATACTCCTAGTTACAGACTGTATGTGCGACCCCGTTAATACTCCCAGTTTCAGACTGTATATGCGACCTCGGTAATACTCCCAGTTACAGACTGTATGTGTGACCCCGGCTAATACTCCCAGTTACAGACTGTATGTGTGACCCCGGTAATACTCTCAGTTACAGACTGTATGTGTGACCCTGGTTAATACTCTCAGTTACAGACTGTATGTGTGACCCCGGCTAATACTCCCAGTTACAGACTGTATGTGCGACCTCAGTAATACTCCCAGTTACAGACTGTATGTGTGACCCCGGCTAATACTCTCAGTTACAGACTGTATGTGTGACCCCCAATAATACTCCCAGTTACAGACTGTATGTGCGACCCCGGCTAATACTCCCAGTTACAGACTGTATGTGTGACCCCGCTAATACTCCCAGTTACAGACTATGTGTGACCCCGTTAATACTCCCAGTTACAGACTGTATGTGTGACCCCGGTAATACTCCCAGTTACAGACTGTATGTGTGACCCCCGATAATACTCCCAGTTACAGACTGTATGTGCGACCTCGGTAATACTCCCAGTTACAGACTGTATGTGTGACCCCGGCTAATACCCCAAGTTACAGACTGTATGTGTGACCCCGGCTAATACTCTCAGTTACAGTGTATTATTTCCCAGCTCTTCCTGTTTTGAAATCTCTGACTAAGAGGGAAGGGTGCTGGATCAGGGATTTTGGCCAATCAGATCACAGGAGGGAGTGGGTGAGGGGAGCTTTAAATTCCACGGGTAGAGAAGAGAGAGGCAGTCCTGAGAGTGAGGCACACTGACTGTCCTGTGATCAGGTAAAGGGATCAAACCGAGCTACATTAACTGGGCACACTCTGTGCTTACTGCCAGGAACCAGGGATCTACTGCCAGAGCCTGCACCGCACCACCTAACCCTTTCACTGCTGGAGCCTGCACTGCATCATCTAAGCCTTTCACTGCTGGAGCCTGCACCGCATCACCTAACCCTTTCACTGCTGGACCACGCAAAGCATCCTTTAACCTTTTCCCTGCCAGGCCACACATAGCATCCTTTAACCCTTTCCCTGCCAGATCACACATAGCGTCCTTTAACCCTTTCACTGCCAAAGCATTGCACATCACACAAGTGCTCTGCTAGAGTCCAGCACATCATCATTTAACCTCTTCCATTGCACAGCCCTGCACTTAACCAGTTTGTTTCTAAAGGCATATATAGCATTGATTAACTCCTTCTGTTCAGCAGTGTTTAATTTCTTCTTTTCCAGAACCCTGTGCATTGCTTAATAGTTTAACCCCTTCAATTCCAGCACATTATATTCTCTTTCGGGGCAAGTACAGCAGCTGTTAACGCTTATGGTACAATCTGGGTCGGTTCCAGCCCTGAGTGTGTCTTTAACCTCACTTGTATCTTCTTGTTTAACCCATTGTGTATCTGTCTGCAGCTGGATTGATAGTGATTGGACAACATGTTCTCCATTCTGAGGCTGATGATTTTCGGTTGCTTGAGTCAGATCGCTCTGAGCTGTACGTGTGGCCCTAAACACCCCCAGTCAGCATATTGTGACTCGGCTGTCGGTAAGTTCACATTCATCACACTATAACTGCCCTGAGAGACCGCTATGTGCAAGGGAGAGACAGCCAGAAGACTGGGAGAATCTACAGAGACAGCCAGGAGAGTGCATTAGAGAGGAGAAAGTCAGAAGACTTTAAGAATTCATAGAGACAGACTAAATCTATAGAGACTGCCAAGAGACTGAGGGGGGGAATCTATAAAAAGCCACGGTAGAAGGGAAGTTTAGAGAGACAAGTGGAGACTAGAGAGATAACTAGGTAGCTGTGTGAGATAGCCAAGAACTATAGGGAAACAAACATTATAATCTTCCATTCAAGCTTTGTAGTGTCCTATGGAGTGTGGTGGGCTGTGTGGGAACGGGGTGGGCTGTGATGGAGTGTGGTGGGAATAGGGCGGGCTGTGTGGGAGTGTGGTGGGCTGTGTGGGAGTGTGGTGGGCTGTGAGGGAGTGTGGTAGGAATAGGGTGGGCTGTGTGGGAATAGGGCTGGAGTAGGGTGGGCTGTGTGGGAGTGTGGTGGGCTGTGTTGGAGTGTAGTAGGAATAGGGCAAGCTGTGAGGGAGTGTGGTGGGAATAGGGCGGGCTGTGAGGGAGTGTGGTGGGCTGTGTGGGAGTGTGGTGGGAATAGGGCGGGCTGTGAGGGAGTGTGGTAGGAATAGGGCGGGCTGTGTGGGAGTGTGGTGGGCTGTGATGGAGTGTGGTGGGAATAGGACTGGTGGGAGTGTGGTGGGCTGTGTGGGTGGGAGGTGGCGGAATAGGGCGGGGCTGTGAGGGAGGTGGTAGGAATAGGGCGTGGCTGTGTGGGAGTGTGGTGGGCTGTGATGCGTGTGGTGGAATAGGCTGGCTGTGGAGCGGGTGGCTGTGATGGAGGTGGTGGAATAGGGCGGCTGTGGGAGTGTGGTGGGAATAGGGCGGTTGTGGGAGTGTGGTGGGCTGTGGGAGTGTGGTGGGAATAGGGCTGGCTGTGTGTGAAAGTGTGGTGGGCTGTGTGGGAGTGTGGTGGGAATAGGGCGGGCTGTGTGGGAGTGTGGTGGGCTGTGAGGGAGTGTGGTAGGAATAGGGTGGGCTGTGTGGGAGTGTGGTGGGCTGTGTGGGAGTGTGGTAGGAATAGGGTGGGCTGTGGGGGAATAGGGTGGGCTGTGAGGAAGTGTGGTGGGCTGTGTGTAAGGAATGGGGTGGGCTGTGAAGGAGTGTGGTAGAAGTGTAGGGCAGCGAGAACTCCTGCAGTAGTAATGAGAGGTGTGTGTGCCAATGGAAGTGTGGTGGGCTGTGAGGGAGGGGTGTGGTGGGCTGTATGAAAGTATTGGCATACAAAAGTCAATTGGGACTTTGCTCTACTCCCACAGCTTTAGGGGACAGAAGACACAGGTATTTACTAAGAATTGAATGGGAGAGTCACACACTGGTTTTTCCACCTGGCTGTTATTAGTAGCACATTATCTGCAGGGGGTTTACTGGCTGTCTGTCTGTCTGCAGTTATACGGGCAAAGTTTGTTGGCCAATCGAAGAGTGAGAAAGGAGAGCAATGGATTCAGTATGAAGTGAAACCCACCAAGGTAAGAACTACGTCCTCAATCCCCCAAAACGTGCGTATAACCCCCCTCCTCCTCTCCAACCAAAACCACATTGCACCATTCTGGATACAGAACAATCTGTAGAAATCCCTGGGACATTCCAGAGGTTTCCATGGTAACTGCCCCAGAATCAGTGATTATAGAGAGACCGTGGCACTGTCAAACTAACCGCGCAGACTCTGCAGGAAGGCACGTTCTATCACCTACTGATTCACTGAGAATGAAATATCCGAGCTGGGGGGATTCATTCTCCACTCACTGTCTCTACCTGCACTCACACCCCTCTCACTGTCTCTCTGCCTGCACTCACACTCCACTCACTCTCTCTGCCTGCACTCACACTCCTCTCACTGTCTCTCTGCCTGCACTCACACCCCACTCACTGTCTCTCTGCCTGCACTCACACCCCTCTCACTGTCTCTCTGCCTGCACTCACACTCCACTCACTGTCTCTCTGCCTGCACTCACACTCCACTCAGTCTCTCTGCCTGCACTCACACCCATCTCACTGTCTCTCTGCCTGCACTCACACCCCTCTCACTGTGTCTCTGCCTGCACTCACACCTCCCATGCAGTTTCCATGACGATATACTTGTATTACACTAGGTTTTCAAGGCTCCGGATAATGTTGGAGAGATCGAGTTTGTGCACACAGCCAGGGAGGACAGTATGTGTGGATATATCCATCAATCTAAGAACAGATCCGAGGAATTCCTCATTACTGGTAAGTCATTGTCTCACAACGCAGTCTGACCCTCCCCTCCTGGCGCTGTATAACCTGACCCTCCCTGCCTGGCGCTATATAACCTGACCCCAGCCTGCCTGGCGCTATATAACCTGACCTCGCCGTCTGGCGCTATATAACCTGACTTCCCCGCCTGGTGCCATATAACCCGACCCTCCCTGCCGGGGCGCTATATACTCTGACCCCGCATGGCGCAAAAAAACCTGACCTACCCGCGTGGTGCTATATAACCTGACCTCCCCGCCTGGCGCTATATAACCTGCCACTCCCTGCGTGGCGCTATATAACCTGACCTCCCCGTCTGGCGCTATATAACCTGCCACTCCCCGCCTGGCGCTATATAACCTGCCACTCCCCGCCTGGCGCTATATAACCTGACCCCGCCTGCCTGGCGCTATATAACCTGCCCCTCCCTGCCTGGCGCTATATAACCTGACCTCCCCGCCTGGAGCTATATAACCTGACCCCGCCTGCCTGGTGCTATATAACCTGCCACTCCCCGCCTGGTGCTATATAACCTGACCCCGCCTGCCTGGTGCTATATAACCTGCCACTCCCCGCCTGGTGCTCTATAACCTGACCCCACGTGGCGCTATATAACCTGACCCCGCCAGCCTGGCGCTATATAACCTGACCCCGCCAGCCTGACGCTATTTAACCCGAACCTCCTTGCCGGGGCGCTATATATTCTGACCCTGCATGGCGCTATATAACCTGACCTCCCCGCATGGTGCTATATAACCTGACCCGCCTGCCTGGCGCTATATAACGTGCCCCTCCCCGCCTGGTGCTATATAACCTGACCCCGCCCGCCTGGCGCTATATACTCGGACCCTGCGTGGCGCTATATAACCTGACCCCGCCTGCCTGGCGCTATATAACCTGACCCCGCCCGCCTGGCACTATATACTCGGACCCTGCGTGGCGCTATATAACCTGACCCCGCCCGCCTGGCGCTATATACTCGGACCCTGCGTGGCGCTATATAACCTGACCCCGCCTGCCTGGCGCTATATAACCTAACCCGCCTGCCTGGCGCTATATACTCTGACCCCACGTGGCGCTATATACTCTGACCCCACGTGGCGCTATATAACCTAACCCCGGCCTGCCTGGCACTATATAACCTGCCCTTCCCTGCCGCCATATAGCCTGACCTCCCCGCCTGGCGCCATATAGCCTGACCTCCCCGCCTGGCGCCATATAGCCTGACCTCCCCGCCTGGCACCATATAACCTGACCCCACCTGCTTGGCACTAAATAACCCCACCCTCCCTGCTGTAGCGCTATATAACCTGACCCCGCCCGCCTGGTGCTATATAACCTGCCCCTTCCTGCCGCCATATAGCCTGACCTCCCCGCCTGGTGCTATATAACCTCCCCCTCACTGCCGCATATAGCCTGACCTCCCTGCCTGGTGCTATATAGCCTGACACCAGCTGTGGGAATTAATCCCTTATCTCTTTGTATTGTGCAGGATATGTTGTGGAGAACGTAGTGGTTATTAATTCCTGCGGATTCATTGCTCCCTGGGCCTCCCTGAGCTTTTCTCAAAAGAGAGGATTCCAGGAGGTGTATGAAAAGGGCTGCACATGCCAGGTAGGTTCACATTCTCCATCACCTACTTGACGGTGTGGTTTATCTATAGTGTATAAACTGGTGGGGCCCACCTGCACAGTGGGTATCGGTGGGGCCCATCTTGTGTAGACATGATGCAATTTTTCTGGATTGCAGATCAGTGTAAATGCCTCGTGGTGTAATACAGGAAACCCGTCTATTCTAAGTAGAGGTAGAGTTAACATTCTTTTATTGATTGAAATACCTGCTGTAGTTTCTAACTGTAATAATCTCTTGTCTGCAGATTGTCCCTTGTTACAGCATGCCCTGTGAGGTGACATCGGACAACCAGTGTCTTTGGACTGATCCATTTATGCAGAAAAACCAGCAAGCCCGTGACCTGGCCTGTCTGGATAAAGGCAAAGGACTGTGTGTGTGGGAGAACCAGAAGTATCGATTGCTCACCACTCTCAGCAAATCCAAGAAACATTAAGGTGCCCCGGAGAGAGTAATAATGCACTGTCAACACAATCCTTGTCTATGTCTAACACACACACACACATGTTCTCTGTAACTGTGCGGAAGCTGTGGAAAGGCCTGACCTGCCTACAGGGGGCAGTGTGGAAACGAAAACTGCTTATTAGACTGCGGTGTCCTACATTGTGTGCAAGCTGTACACATTAATTAGGGGCTCGGAAGATATTCATTCACACAGCTGGATTGCACAATTCTTTTCATATATTTATCCTGTTACATAGCTTGTCACAATGACTCAGATTTTCTTTAATAAACGTTTTCAGAGTTTTTTGTATGTAAATATGTCTACTAGAATATGACGTGAATAAGGGCATCTGTCAAAGAAATGTACAAATAACACGTGGGGTATGCGATACAGACTAATATAACATGTGGGGTATGCGATACAGACTGTAATATAACATGCAGGGTACACGCAGGGAATGAGATACAGACTGTAATATAACACGCGGGGTATGCGATACAGACTAATATAACATGTGGGGTATGCGATACAGACTGTAATATAACACGCGGGGTATGAGATACAGACTGTAATATAACATGCAGGGAATGAGATACAGACTGTAATATAACACGCGGGGTATGAGATACAGACTGTAATATAACATGCAGGGTATGAGATACAGACTGTAATATAACACGCGGGGTATGAGAAACAGATGGTAAGAGAATGTACAGAATCTGGGTTAAAACTGAAAGAAAATGATGCCTCTGCACTGGGGGAAACAGGTTTATAATATAAAATGGGCAGAAAGCCACATGTGGTTCTCTAAGCCACAGCTGGTTGAAATCATACAGTCTATACAAATTCCAAGACACACAGATATTTCCGATGGAGGAAATGGACTGCACGCTATACAGATCATTCAAGGCAATGCAGGTATTCATTTGTTCAGGAAATGAATCTGGAGGTGTGACCAAGTCCTGTGGTGGGCTTGTATCAACTGATTTGTGACTCACCATTTCTTTGTGGTTGGGGTAATAGGTTTGCTCAATCAGAGGAAACTCCTCCGGTCCTAGCTTCTTCTGTAGACGGACCATCTGGGAGAACTGTAGGAGAAGTGAACATGATTAGCCCAAGATGGGAATAAGAGAGTTAACCCAGGTTGGGAATGAGAGATAATTAGCTCAGGCTGGGAATGACAGAAAATTTGCTTTGTATGAGAGATTTAGCTCAGGTTAGGACTGTAGATAATTAGCTAAGGTTAAGAATGAGACAGAAATAGGTGGGACAAATGAGCTAGGACCAATGAGCGGCGCGATAACGAGCGCCCTATGCATCTGCAGACTGGGTTATGAATAAATTACGGTCACGTGATGCAAATGACCAATCAGACGTTTTATTTTTGTTTGATTACGTTACCAAGGAATGATTCATTCCCAGCAGTTACTTTGTCAATCTTCTAATGTGAGAGGTTAGGAAATGCAAGAAATGGTGATCTGCAGTATATTTTACTATGAGCCACAGGGTCTTTACATGAAAACCCATTTTCTTATCCCCTTTAAATGTTGGCTTGGTCTCACTATGTAGTCTGCAAACAGAGAGGCACATACTGGCGATACTCACCACCCAGGGCTTGTCGCAGAAGTTATACACAGAGTGCAGCGAGTTGAGGCCTGGTATTCCGGCATACTGAAGGCCAATCACCAAGCTACGGAAGTCGCCATTGCGAGCCATGCTGAATGCGTGCTGGCGGATTAGCACAAAGTCTGGTTTTAATGACCTGCGGGAAACAAGCACGGACAGTAACTGCACATCTACAGACGTCACTGAGCAACCAGGAGCTCACAATGTGATCAACAGATACAAGCTATACAAATAAGTGCTTCTACGTCTATAAATGGAGAGAATTACTCACTAAACATGGAGAATACATGGGAAACAATCTCAATTCAGCTGAAATGGGGTATATTCATTTTTACTCTACTGGCCTAAGCTTTGCAAGTCTTTCCTCAACCCACCACAATTCATTGTTCAGTAAATAATACCCTATTACAAAGTGTCGTGCCCACATATCTATGACATCATGTTATTTAAATGCGCTATGTTGTAAGCGAGACTGCTTGATGATGTCACAAGTAAACTTATAGAAATGATGTCTGTCTAGGGGTAACTTGGGCACAAACTGCATATTGTACGCTGGTTACATCTGCAACAGGATTCGCTGCACAATAGCAGACAATACCAGACGAGAAAGTAAATCACCCGCCAGAGTGTCTGTAATAACCAGGGAAAAGCGCTATCCATCTCTATGTACTGTGTATAGAAATGTCAATAAACAGACAGATATCCAGCCCGCAGTATTATCACCTTGGGTAAAGAGCCGCTCGAACAGTTTAATCAATATATTAAATCATTACTCCGTTCTAAATCAGAATGCAGCGATTTGTTGATCAATTAGAATATCTACTGAATGAATCAAGCAAGTAAAAACTCTGGATGGAACGTGTCCATGTGTGCTCAATGTCAGAGTCCAGAAGGTCACAGAGCCCTGGGTCTTTGCCAGCTATTCGCTATCTCTATCCTGCGTGGTGCCATCCCTGGTGTAGCGGAGCGTTAGTTCAGCCTGTACTCCCCTCCGCTGATATTCCAACAGCTACTCAGGAACAAGCAGGATATTACAGGAAGAACAGCACAAACAGCAAGCAAATCCACGAATCTCCCATCACCCTTCCCAATAACTGGACGACACTCAGTATCAGGAGCAGAACTTGTCTTTAATGGCCACACACTCTGCTTTTATACAATTCTCCCATGCAAGGGAGACACCCACAGAGAATTAAGAAGCAGCCAATCAATAGATGGATACAGTACACATATTCCCTCCCCTCAGCAGGAGAGATAACTTAACTTGTAAAAACACATTTTTCCCCAACCATAACATACACCCATAATTGGCGTATCCCCTGATAGACCCGATCTGGGTGAACAACATACTGAAAAATCACCCAGATCGGTTCAGGGGTTCGCCAATTTCCTGGAAGTCTTAATTTTACCAACCGCACACGAGGTGTATGCCCAAAATAGTTCCACACTAAAGAGCTGTGCGGTCAGTCTCCGTTCGAGTAGCCAAAACATGCGAAATCCTAGGGCTAGAGTGACTGCCTGATTAATCCCTGGCAAAAAGAAACTCTGGGTAAGTCGGTACCGGGTGTGACTTACTCATAAATGTACGGATAGCGGAATATCATGCGCTATCCGGAATAACTCCTGTCGGTACCGCTGAGGTACCACTAGCTGTCTAGTGGGAATCGGTTCAGACCCGGCTGCTAGTTTCTCTGAATCCCTGTACAATAACTTCTTGTCCCACGCAAATCTCTCCCCCTCCGCCCCGGGTTGGCCAGAGGTGACCCTGTTTCTATACACTTGTAGCGTGGGGTCTGTGGTCACCTCTGCCTCAAACTCGCTAGGGGCAGCCCAGGAAACACACTCTAGGGATAGTTTAACAAAGTGAAAGCCTGGTATGAGGGTAAAGTATCAGGGCAGTGAAGGGGTTAACCCTAAGCAATTTTGGTTGAAAGACAAGAGGAGAATGAACACTGCCTTTAAAAATACTGTAAAACGTAACTTTTAATAGTGAATGAAATACAAAGTGATCATTTCATACATTTTCTCTCAATACGTCTAGATACATATGAATAGAGGCATGAGAAGACAATATGCAGAAATGTAAGATTTAAAAAGACGAAAAAAACAGCATCTAAATAGTTGGGGATGCTGTTTTAAATGTCTAAATGGACCAAAGTGTCCAGCTCTATACAGAGACTCACTGCTGTAATAGTTTGTCTCCTGTCACTATTTGTAAAGAGTATTCTCTAAAAGTTTGTCAAACTCTAAAATAGAGACTGTCTACAGCTGCAGTTTATAAAGAGTACTCTGTTACAATTTAGTATAAATACAGGTTCGAAATTATGTGACAAAACGAAGATATATTGTCTGGTATTACTATTAGATACAGACTGTAGTCTAGGTATATATCTAAGAAAGCGCCTTCTGTGGGTAGTTTGTCCCAGTGTAAATATAGAAAGAAGAGAGATACGAAATAAAGATATTGCTGTGCCTTCGAGGGCACCTACCAGGTAGAAGGGCTAACTATAGAAAATGAAGAGAGGAAAAAGGAAAATGAGAGCGCTGAGAGCGTAATAACCACAGATAATATATGCGGCTAGATCCTTAATTCACCTCCCAAAATACCCTGAGAGCGCTGAGAGCGCTGAGAGCGGACTAACCACAGGTAATGGATGAGGCTAAGTCCTTAATTTCCCTCCCAAACTACCCAAAAACTATGTATCTATAAATCAAAATAGAAAAGTCCAAAAGTAATCACTGCAAGTGCAGAGGGTATAATGCTGGGAGGGATCGGAAAAAGCCTGACGCGCGTCTCGCCGGTAAGGCGGCTTTTCAAGGGGAACTTGATCACAGCCGATTAGGCTTTTAAATAGGGCGCCCAAACATTTGATTGGAGTCCTGAAACATGTTACGTCATCCATTGAAGCTGACGTAAAACGGTGGTCAAAAAGGACCAAATTACTATGTTCAAAGAAGAACAGTGTTTTATTGCCCTTTTGAAAAAATAAAAGGGGAGAGGGCATGTATGGAGGAATATGAATTAATGTATACTGTACAATTATGGTTGAGTTATTATACTAAATCTCTGCATAGTTACTTAATGAGTCTATTACTGATGTTTAGTAGAGGGTTATAGTACAGGCACATAATATCCTCATATGTACGAGCTTGTTTTGCCCCTTATCACACATGAGGTGATTTATTGAATATATCAGGTTATATTACAATTGGTGTATAACTCTTATATAGTTTTTGACTATGTTACACATCTAGGTTGCATATAATCAATAGGTCTAAATTCAACCAATTGTTAGAATAGTTCGATTGGTGAGAAATGAATAATAAGTGGTATAGATATGTACATTGGAGGTTAGTCCATAAATTGTGCGTAAAGTGTGAAAGATATATTGTCTTATTTATAATTTATATGCTGCAACCTAATAAAGCATATCTGTAGTCAGAATATTGTTATGCAGAGCCATACCGTACTTGCCCTATAGAAATTTCTATGTGGTAAATATATTGCCTTGTAGTTTACTGTTCACTTTTGTGAATAGGACAAAACATGTCTAAATAAGTGTAAAGTAGAGGATATGTTGTTGCATAGGAATAAAGTAGGGGGCGCTCTTAGATCATTATCATCTCTGCAATATGTTATTTTCCAAGGAGATACATTACTTATAATGGGTTTAAATTTATATTCTGAGGATATAAATATGTACATATGTTGGTATATGATCGGTAAAAGTGCCAAGAATGGAAATTTATTATTATGTTGAAAACTGAATTGTTAGTGTATAAAAGGTGTATAGTTGAATTCCTCGTTCAGTCCCCGTGGGGTGAGGGTCCTGAATGAGTATATCCATTTGGATTCCTTTTGGAGTAGTTGCTGGTTAAAGTTCCCTTTTCTAGGTTTAAAGATCAATTTTTCAATGGCCTGGAATCTTAGATTGTCCGTATTGCCATGATGAAAATTCATGACATGTCTTGCCACAGGTGTAGGTGTAATGGTATTCTTTATAGAATTGATGTGCTGGAGGATCCTTGGACGAAAGGGTTGGATGGTTTTTCCGATATATTGGATGCCACATTTGCACGTGATCAGATATACTAGCCGAGTAGTGCTGCAATTGACCAGCACGTTAGTTTTGATGGTAATTTTCGATTGTGTAGATGTGGTTGATTGGGAAGGGGTAATGAACTGGCAGGCTTTACAGTGGCCACACCTGTATGTTCCCTTCGTGTTTGTGAGCCAGTTGTTGAAGTAGGGGCCAGGAAGCTATGAACTAGGAGATCTTTAAGATTCTTGGATCTACGCGCAGTGATAGATGGATAACTAGGTAGTGATTTTTTCAAAATGGGGTTGTGTAAAAGGATAGGCCAGTGGTTGGAGAGTGTCTGTGTCATTTCACCCCAGCCACTATCAAAAGTGGCAATACATCTTGGGGTCGAGGAGCTTGATTTTTGACGTGTAGTTTTTAAACTCTCCAGTCTATTTGTCTCACTGGCACGTTGATATGCTCTTTTGAGGACTTTGTTGGGATACCCCAGGGCTTTGAAACGAAGTTTCAAAGACTGACACTCTTGGTAATATGTTGAATCCTCAGAACAGTTCCTCCTTGCTCTCAAGTATTGTCCATATGGGATCGAGGCTTTCAGCCTATATGGGTGATGGCTCTTCCAATGGAGGAGACTATTAGTTGAGGTCAGCTTTCTGAAAAGTTCAGTTTGGATAGTACCATCCTCCATTAGGAGAATCTTTAGGTCAAGGAAGATCAATTCTTTATCATCGATGACATGTGTAAGTGTTAGGTTTATTGTATTGTTGTTCAGAGCTTTTACAAATTCTTCAAAGACTTGTACCGAACCGGTCCAAAGTATAAGCATGTCATCGATATATCTGTACCACTTTAAGATGTATCTGTGGTACAGATTGTATTGTGGATCTTTCCATACATTGTTCTCCCACCATCCCAAAAAGAGATTTGCATAGGTAGGGGCACAAGTCGTACCCATAGCAGTCCCGGTCTCTTGCAAATAGTACTTGCCGTTGAATATTAGATAGTTGTGTGTCAGAATAAATTCCAACAGGGACAGTACAAAAGAAATCTGCGCTTCCTCGTACAGTGCTGATTCTAAGAAGGAGCGACATGCTTGTAGACCTGCTTTGTGTGGGATGTTGCTGTACAATGATACAACGTCTAGGGATAGGGTAATGTTTCTTACCTGATCCTTCGGGTGTGAGTTGTGGTCCTGGGTGTAGGCCTGTTGCCGGGTAACAACCGGGTATGCTTCTCCTGCTGTGGTCTGGTACTCATATGCTGATGTGAGTTTCCCCAGATCATTCCCCAACAAAACCTCTGCTGGTAACTGCGGCATTAATATCACCTCCACCATTCCAAACCCCGCTCCCCAATTCAAATGTACTCTTGCTGTGGGTAGCCGGTATACTGCTCCCCCGGCTACCCTTACGGCCACAGTGTTGTTGGTCCTAGCGTTGCTGGATACCAGGTGGCTCTTTACTAAGGTTAGGGTGGCTCCCAAGTCACGGAGCCCTTGTACCTCCTTTCCCTCCAGATAGACAGTCTGCAGATGGTGCTGGCGGTTATCTGCGTCTGCCTTGAGTGGGTTAGTTTCGTGCAGCACTTCCCACTATTTGATCTTTGGTACTGGTGCTGGTACTGAAGCGACATCCTTTACACATTAGAATATGTGTAAAGGAGTCATTATCAGACTGGAGCAATTTAAATGGAGTCCAAGAGAAATGGGATTATTTAAAAGTTGCACTGCTAAAGGCAACAGAAAATTGCATTAGGCTTGTCAGTAAAAGCATTCAAGAAACCACTTGTGGCCAAAATAGTAAAAAACAAAATTAGCTTTTAGTAATTATAAAAAAAATACAGAGTGATGAAGACAGAATGATCTATAAGATTAGGCAGAAAGAGGCTAAGCAAGTTATAAGAGCTTCCAAATCACACACAGAAGAGAAAATAGCACAGTCAGTAAAAAAGGGGATAACACATTTTTTAGATACATAAATTAAGTAAAACAAGGATTAGTTAGATTAAAAACAAAAGAAGGAAGATATGTAGAAGAGGATAAAGGTCTAGCTGACTGCCTCAATGAATATTTGTGTTCAGTATTTACAGAGGAAAATGAAGGAAAGGGACCTCAGTTAAGAAAAAAGATAAATGAGTCATTTATTACACATGAGTTTACAGAGGAAGAGGTTCTATTTCAACTGTCAAACGTAAAGACAAATAAGTTAATGGGGCCTGATGGAATACACCCAAAGTTATTAAAAGAGCTTAGTGGTAACCATTAACAGGTTTATTTAACCAATCATTGTTAACAGGAGTAGTCCCAGAAGATTGGATGTTAGCGAATGTTGTGCCCATTCACAAGAAAGGTAGTAGGGAGGAGTAGGGCAACTCTAGGCCAGTAAGCCTTACTTCAGTAGTGGGGAAAGTAATGGAAACCATGTTAAAGGATAGGATTGATGAACATCTAAAAACACATGGATTTCAAGATCAGAGGCAACATGGGTTTACTTCAGGGAGATCATGCCAAACTAATCTTATTGATTTTTTGATTGGGTAACTAAAATTATAGATCAGGGTGGTGCAGTAGACATTGCTTACCTAGATTTCAGTAAGGCTTTTGACACTGTTGCACATAGAAGGCTTATCAATAAACTGCAATCTTTAAGTTTGGATTCCAATATTGTTGAATGGGTAAAGCAGTGGCTGAGTGACAGGCAACAGAGGGTTGTAGTCAGTGGAGTATATTCGAAGCATGGGCTTGTCACCAGTGGGGTACCTCAGGGATCTGTACTTGGACCCATTCTCTTTAATATTTTTATTAGTGATATTGCAGAAGGTCTTGATGGTATGATATGTAACAGGGTTGATGTTCCAGGAGGGATAAGCCAAATGGCAAATGATTTAGGTAAACTAAATAAATGGTCAGAGTTGTGGCAACTGACATTTAATGTGGATAAGTGCAAGATAATGCATCTTGGACGTAAAAACCCAAGGGCAGAGTACAGAATATTTGATAGAGTCCTAACCTCAACATTTGAGGAAAGGGATTTAAGAGTGATTATTTCTGATGACTTAGAGGTAGGCAGACAATGTAATAGAGCAGCAGGAGATGCTAGCAGAATGCTTGGTTGTATAGGGAGAGGTATTAGCAGTAGAAAGAGGGAAGTGCTCGTGCCATTGTACAGAACACTGGTGAGACCTCACTTGGAGTATTGTACGCAGTACTGGAGACCGTATCTTCAGAAGGATATTAATACTTTAGAGAGAGTTCAGAGAAGGGCTACTAAACTGGTTAATGGATTGCAGGATAAAACTTACAAGGAAAGGTTAAATGAACTTAACATGTATTACTTTACTGAGAGGGTAGTGGATGCATGGAATAGGCTTCCAGCTGAAGTGGTAGAGGTTAACACAGTAAAGAAGCTTCAAGCGGCACTGTCATGCCGAACTTACCTTTCCTCAATCTCTTCCTCTTCTCCCCCTCTCTCAGGATCTGTTCTTCTTTTCTGCCTGTCTTCTTTAGTTTTCTTTAAAATCATAAGACATTTGCCTGATGGATTCCTCCGCTTGACCAGCTTTGACCAGCGGAGGAGCAAAGTGTGCTTTATTTCCGCTGGTCAGAGCAATTTCCCCATAATTCTTACCTTTCCTCTGTGTTCCCGCGATGCTTCCTGTCATTTTACATGAAACTGCCGAATTGCGTTCTAACTGAATGAGAACAGTATGTTCGTTTGTTTTAGAATGCAATTCAGCACTTTATTCGGATCGGAATTTCATTCGAATGAAGGAAACTCCGATCCTATTCGTGCTGTGGCTGCATCTTGCAGCCGCTTAGTAGATAACTCCCTAATTCCCACGGTATCATGGAGTTATCTACTAAAAGGCTGAAAGACCTAAATTGGTCTTTCAGCCACATTTACTAATACTGAGTAAATTACTACTCTGTATTAGTAAATGCTGCCCCTACTCGCTATACCGCGAGTAGGGGCATGTCTAGTAAGCAGTGAGCAACCTGTGGCTGCTCACTGTAAAGTAAAAAAAAACAAACTATTGCCCCCCCCCTCCGGCAGCGGGTGGGGGCGATAATGATAATGAGGCGGGGGGACCTACTGTCCTCCCCCCCCGGGGTGGTGGGTGGGGCCCATAATGATAATGGGTGAGGGAACTACTGTCCTCCCCCCCCAGGCCCCCACCCCTGGGCGGCGGGTGGGGGAAATGATGATAATGAGGGGGGGAGGGGACCTACTGTCCTCCCCCCCGGCCCCCATCCCCGGGGCAGCGGGTGGGGGCCATAATGATAATGGGGGGACGACCTACTGTCCTCCCCCCCAGGCCCCCACCCTTGGGCGGTGGGTGGGGGCCAAATGATAATGGGGAAGCGGGACCTACTGTCCTCCCCCCTCCCCCCGGCCACCCACCCCTGGGTCAAATCCCCCCCCCATCAAAGGTGACTAGGAGTCCGCAAGCCCCTAGTCACCCACCCCCCACCCAAATAAAAAGTCCCCTACCTACCCCCCTCACCCTAAAAAATAGTGAGGGGGGAATAAAATTACTAACCTGTAAAATAAAATTAAACTTACCATTCGACGTCTTCTTTTTTGTAAAATCTTAATTTTTGAGCCCCCAAAAAGGCCAAATAAAAAACCATCATACCCGTCAAACTTAAAAAAACAGAATGCAAAAAAAAAAAAAGACAAAAAACAAAGCCCGAGCGCAAAAAAATAATCCATCTTCACCCATGGAGGGCTCCGCGCAGACTGAGCTCAGCGGGGGAAGGCCCTGCAATTAGCCTTAGAACACTCTGGGTTTAAGTTCTTTGAAATTTTCCCACGCTGTGTAAAATGACACAGAGCACTGTGATTGGATGGCTTGAAATCCATCCAATCACAGTGCTCTGTGTCATTTTACACAGCATGGGAAAATTTCAAAGAACTTTCCCACGCTGTATAAAATGACACAGAGCACTCTGATTGGCTTAAACCCACCAATCAGAGTGTTCTTAGCCTAATTGCAGGGCTGGGTCTGCGGAGCTCAGTCTGCGCAGAGCCCTCCATGGGTGAAGATGGATTTTTTTTTGCGCTCTGGTTTTTTCTTTTTCGTCTGGTTTTTTTTTTGCGCTCGGGATTTTTATTTTATTTTAAGTTCGACGGTTATGATGGTTTTTTATTTGGCCTTTTTTGGGGCTGAAAAATGAAGATTTTATTACTTTACAGGTTAGTATTTTTAGTAATTTTATTCCCCCCTCACTATTTTTTTAGGGTGAGGGGGGTAGGTCCCCCCCTTCATTATCATCATGGCCCCCACCCGCCGCCCATGGGTGGAGGCCTGGGGGGGAGGACAGTAGGCCCCCCCCCTCATTATCATCATGGCCCCCACCCGCCGCCCAGGGTTGGGGGCCTGGGGGGGAGGACAGTAGGTCCCCCCCCTCATTATCATTATTGCCCCCACCTGCCGCTCAGGGGTGGGGGCGAGGACAGTAGGTACCCCCCCTCATTATAATCATGGCCCCCACCCGCCGCCCAGGGGTGGGGGCCTGGGGGGGAGGACAGTAGGTCCCCCCCTCATAATCATTATTGCCCCCACCTGCCGCCCAGGGGTGGGGGCGAGGACAGTAGGTACCCCCCCTCATTATCATTATGACCCCCACCCGCCACACAGGGGTGGGGGCGGGGGGGAGGACAGTAGGTCTCCCCCCCATTATCATCAATGCTCCCACCCACCGCCCAGGGGTGGGGGGACAGTAGGTCGCTTTTAGCATGCATGGACAGACTAGATGGGCCGAATGGTTCTTATCTGCCGTCACATTCTATGATTCTATATGTTGCTGGGACTTCTGCTTGATAGTAATGTGCAGCTGCTCGTGGTGGTGGTGGAGATTTATGTTGCTCGGTCTCGGAGCTGGGGACAGTCCCTTTTGTAATGCCCCCACTTTTGACACTGGTGGCACTGTAGCGGACTAGCCCCTGTACAAGAGTCTGCCTCGGTTTCATGGAGGGGCTGCTTGCTCACCTCCTGCCCAGTGATTATGGTCCCGGGAAGATGGGACCCTTTAAACACCATGGCTGGGCTTAATGGGATTTTTGTATGGCACTACTGGCCCTTTAAGAACCAGCCAAGGGCATATAATAAAATATTGCAGAGACTTCGGACTATATAAATTATGCAGCACAGGACATTGAGCTGTCTACCAAAATTTGTGTATTTTAAAATGCTTTCGTGTATTGCTATTCCATGTATTCACATTGTATACAGCATTCGCCTGACTGTTCAGTAAAATCACTCCGTTTACTATACAAGTGAAACTACTGAACAATCAGACCACCCCAGGGATAAGTGTGCCTCTCATTACCGTTTGCAACAATGTTGCAAACCCCTAATTGACAATCGGTACTTTGTTCTATGGGTGGCCGCCATTCGGGAGTTTTACACGTGGCGGAGGCCATCTTAATCCCCCAAACAGCTGTGTTTTGCCGTAGAGTGTCTGGAACTAAAATCGGACACTCGACTAGGCAAACACCGCTGAGACCTCCAGACTTCCATAAATTTGTGCCGAAAGACTACTGCAAACACGGGGATTCACACGAACACCAGTATAGCCATGGATGGCAAACATTTTGTGACTTATTCCGCGAACAGAGACCGACCAAAAGGCCAAAACTTATGGAACTATTTTCGGATACTGTTGTCAGTGCGGTCGGTCAAACCTTTACTTGCCCATAACTCTCGAACCCCTGGTCCGATCTGGGTGATTTTTGAATATGTTATTCACCCAGATCAGATATATCAGGGGATAACATATAGGGGTTGTGACGAAGTGCCCTTCGCCACTTGTGCCTGGAGGGGACTACTGGATAGCCTTCTGCCTTCCGACTATGGCCCCTGTGCTGATAGTTGTATTTTACCCTGCAGAAACGTTTATTTGTGTATTTCTGCCGGGGTGTTCTGGACTTTCAGTATGTGAGTAGGGCTACCCCAGATAGCTATGCCATGGAGCCTATTCGTGTAACGAAAGACTATGGAAAAGACTTTGGCTCCATGGCGATTTAACTGTATGTATGTGATCTGAGCGCCATTTCGTAATAATGTGCGCTCAGATCTAAGCTATCTGGGGATATGTTGCATGTATATGTTTTATGTAGTAATTGTAACATTGTGTAATTTTATGTCTTTTTGTAACCGTGTGGTTAATGGAGTCTTGCCTCTGTCCTGTGAGATAATTTGATTACTTCCCAATTATCTCCAGGATAAAGAGGAGGGATTGTGATGTCACTGTGGGAGTGTTTTGTTTGTATTGTCTGTGACTGGCTAATATCCAATATGTGTCCCATTGTTCCATCAGGTCCCCTAGGGGAGTGTCCACCTGGTGGACACTTGCATAAATACCAGCCCTCAATAAACCAGACCTACTTGCACCTTTCTTGAAGCCTTGGCTCATGCTTGGGGGAAGGGATACCTACACTCTGGGGATTCCTATAATCACTTATTCCCCAGAGTAAGCTCTTGTAAGAGCTTGATTTGTTCCTGCTACGCTCTCTGGATTTAGGAGAGGTTCACCCACTGGGAGCTGGTCTTGGATCCAGGGTGGGTGAGAGACGGCGAGACCCCGGCGCAGCTGCATCGCTGGAAGTGGGGTCCGCAATGCTGATGATGTCGGTTGGAGTGCTCAGAGTCCTCGGCAAGCGCTAGGAGCAATGATTGGCGGAGGTACTCGGTCGGAGTGCCAGCGTTCCGTCACAGGGGTGTACCCTATGTATTTGGGGTACATCTAGAACTTGGGGAAAATATGTACCTTTTAATTCTGTTAACAGATAAGCTGATGGGAGGAGATGTGTGGGTTGTACCTTGTACTTTATTGGTTAATGTACTAATTATTGTGGGTGGTTCCCTTACACAGGAGCATTGCATAAAAGCAGGGGTTATGTGATTAAACTGTGTGTCGTCCAGTTGTTGGGAAAGGTGATGGGATATTATTGGATGGTATTGCTGATTGTGCTTGCTACGCTGTTGGATTATTCTATTACTGTGGATGTTTCTCCTGGGGTCACTACTTGTTCCTGAGCACTGTGGTTACTGCTGGTATTCCCTCTGGTATGTGACTATCTCTTTGCCGCATCACAAACTCCTGTACCCCCATCATTGTTCGGGAGATAATCTCCATAGGTGGGCTTTCCCATAAAACGAACCGCTATCCATTCGGTATTCTGCCATCAACCCTTTTCTTGTTTCTCGCAGGGATACCTCTTGCTTCTAGGAGATCCTTTAACCGCTTAAGAATGGAGTAGTCAATCTCCATCCACAATCCATTGGTACTGCTGCCTTCCCTGGTACCTGTTCCTTCATGAGCTCTGGATCCAGCCGCTGCCAACCAATGTAGCAAAGAGTTAGTTCAGCCTGTACTCCCCTCCACTGGTACTCCAACAGCTACTCATGAACAACAGGATATTACAAGAAGAACAGCATAAACAGCAAACAAATCCACGAATCTCCCATCCCCCTTCCCAATAACTGGACGACACTCAGTATCAGAACTTGTCTTTATTGGCCACACACTCTGCTTTTATACAATTCTCCCATGCAAGGGAGACACCCACAGAGAATTAAGAATCAGCCAATCAATAGATGGTGTAACGGATCACCTGGCACGCCGACTGGGTTGATGGATGCTCCAAGTGCTTCCCGAGGGCTCCATGATAAGTACCGCAGACCCCACGAACCGCTGCAGCTTGGTTGGGGTCTCACAGTCTCCTACCCACCCTGGACCTACAACAAGGCTCCAGGTTCCAAAGGGTGAACCTCTCTTTCCCCAGAGAGTGCAGCAGGAACAAGCTCTTAAAAGAGCTTAGTGATTATTCAAGGGAGTATGAAGAGCATAGCAATCCCTTGTGGCTGTTTCCCCCAATAAGAGACAGGACTCTAAATTGAGGGTGAAGTAGAACTGGTTTAATGAGCACAAAGGCATTTCTTATATACAGTTTCCCCCACAAGGTTGCCACCCACGTGGACCTTGTGGAGCACAGGACACAAAGTCACAACAGCCAATCAACACAGTATTGTACAGTTAGACACTCCCAGCTAATGTACACAAACCCTCCCCTCTGCCTGTGATACAATTACCAAACACATTGTAACAACCTCTACAGTATTGCCTGGGGACCTCAACCTTTTCCTACCACCATCAACCTTGCCTTTTTCCTAAGAACAAAGACTGTTCGTGTAATTACTTTCGTTTAATGGATGTATAATACAAGACCATTCAATTACCGAACGCCCGGCCACCCAGGACAGAAGTGTGGCACTCATTTATCCTCCTGACTCTAACATCACAGCGAAAACCGCGAACACTCCATGGGTTTAATTGTTATATAGGGTGGTCGGCGTTCGTTTGCACGAACACGCGACAGCGGCCATTTTGTTTAGTCGAACGCACTCAGCGGTGTCGTCGACTGCATGGAACTATTTTCGGCTAGACTTTTCCACGAACACCGCTGAAACTTCCATCCTCCGTGAGTTTGGCTAAATTCATCCGAACAGAGCGCTCTTTCGACAAAATAAACTCACAAACTAGCCGTACCTAAAGAGACTAAGCACAAATCAATCAGTTCGTGCAAAGTGGGACTTTCGTCTGAATCTGTAGAACTGTTTTGGGCACACACACAGGCGTGCGGTCGGTCCAAAGAGACTTTTTACTATCTCCTGAACTACCGAACGTATTTACACAAATTTTGAATATGTTTGTCCCCAAGTTGTGCTGTTCATAAAAATATTTATACATTTTTTATAACTTTAGCATTTTACATCGTACATGAATAAAACTTTTTATTCAGTTACGATGTAAAATGCTAAAGTTATAAAAATGTATAAAAGGTATAATTTTTTAGCTTGGAGATAATTGAGTAGATAGAGTAAGTAATTCAATCATCTCCCAAGCAGAGGGGAGGGAAAATGTGGGTTGTAACCATTGTTTGATTGGTTACTGTATAATTGTCTGTGGGTGTCTCCCATGGGAGCACTGCATAAAAGGAGAGTACCTGTCATTAAACCTCAGTTCTACTTTACCCTTCAAAATGTAGCTTTGTCTCGTTATTGAAAGGGAACCTGCTCAGCTAATCACTAGCTCTTTTAGGAGCTCTACCTTACTCTCTGCCTGGATCCAGCTGATAGGAATAGAGCTACTCCATTACTACACAGCATCTTGCCGGGAAGAAGGACAACTCCAATGGCTGATATCCCCTATCCACTACGTTAGCCGTTACAACAATGGACTAACTCAATTACCACAGGCAGAAAATATCAATTTTTACCCAAAGTCCAGAAACACCACAAAACAACAACATATCCCCATACATCCCTGGATAGCCCTGATCTGGGTGAACAACATATCCAAAAATCACCCAGGTAAGAGCAGGGGTTCAAAAGTTTTATGGAAGTCACATCTGACCGACCGCAAGCATTGCTTTCCTGCCCAAAACAGTTCCACAGATTTAGGCTGTGTGGCCGGTCTATCTTCTCCTCTCTCCTGGAGATAATTGGCTTAAGTGGCTGTGGTAACTTAATTATCTCCAGGTACACAAAATATCTCTAAGTCAAAACTGTTACAAAAACCACATAAAAATACATAACTCATATAATACAATGTTTAACCTATATGTCCAACATATCCCCAGATAGCTTGATTCTAAGCGCTCAATATGTCCAATGTTAAAAGTGCCCTATAGTACAAATAAGGGTGAGGTCAGAAAATAGCAAGGGCTGATGGGAGATTGAGGAGGGACAAAGCAGCCAGTTTTAACTGGTCAGGCAGTGTTCCTGGGACAACGCCCGGCTGGAGAAACAATAGGACAGGAAAAAGGGGGAGGGGAAGAGGTACCTAAGTCACTTTTTAGCCTGTCTTTTTGCAGGGCCCATAATCTTGGGGCAGGAGGCTGGCAAGTAGTCCCCTCCAAAAACTCATGGCAAACTCCCTAAAAAAGGGGAGTTTGTTACAGATGGATACAGTACACATATTCCCTCCCCTCAGCATGAGAGATAATTTAATTATGTTTAAGTTGTAAAAACACACTTTTCCCCAATTCTTGAATATACCCCAAAACCATAACATACACCCATAATTTACGTATCCCCTGATAGCCCCGATCTGGGTGAACAACATACTGAAAAATCACCCAGGTCGGTTCAGGGGTTCGCCAATTTCCTGGAAGACTTAGTTTTACCAACTGCACACGAGGTGTATGCCCAAAATAGTTCCACACTAAAGGGCTGTGCGGTCGGTCTCCGTTTGAGTAGCCAAAACATGCAAAATCCTAGGGCTAGGGCATTCGTGGCTTAGTTCGGCATAATCCCCTCGTTCGTATTAGCTATTCTCAGAGAATACCGCTCTGTTCGGGTGGGTTTTCACGAAATGATACGATGTTGGAGGTTTAAGCGGTGTTTGTGCCGTCGAGTGCCCGATTTGGGTTCCAGACACTCGACGACCAAACCCTGCTGGTGTAATTCGTATGCCAAGATGGTCGCCACCACGTGTTTGTCTACACGAACGACGGCCACCCAGAGTATCACACAGGGGTTCGGGCATCTGCGGTTAACCAGATATGCAGAAGGTTAATAGGGTCAATTGGTGCCACACTCCTCTCCTGGGTGGCCGGGTCGTTCGGTACTTTGTTAGTTTGTCGAACCATATAGTGTAATCCAATATAAATGTTATTAGTACCGAACAACTAGACGAAATACACAGTGTTGCAATGGAGGTATACAATAAAACAGAACAAAGTACACACACAGCGGTATGGACAGCTTCTAGTACCAAAAATGGGGTACTGAAATATAGCCCATTCCGCTACACCTGGATGAAACATGTCCATGTCTGGTCAGAGTCCAGGAGGGCACAGAGCCTGGGGACTCGGCCAGCTATTCGCTATCTCTATTCTGCGATGTACATTAATGTAGTCTGTTCCGCACTCACCTCATCACCTTCACTCCATTTCTCAAAACCTCCAAATCCACAGAGAAATTGCCGTTGGAGTGTGCTACGAGATTCAAGTCACAGAATTCAGCCTGAAACACAATGAGTGGTAATGAAGGGCAGATAGTGTTAATATAGAGCAATCAGCAGATATAATTCGGTACATATGGATGGTTCATAGTTTAAGAAAATACAGTTAACATGCAGGAAGGGGTAGAAGAGAGGTTACATACAGTAAGGGGTAGAAGAGAGGTTACATACAGGAAGGGGTAGAAGAGAGGTACGATACAGTAAGGGTAGAATAGAGGTAACGTACAGTAAGAACGTGCAGTAAGGGGTAGAAGAGAGGTAACATACAGTAAGGGGTTAGAATAGAGATAACATACAGTAAGGGGGTATGTGACAAGACCAATCTCGCCACTGTGCATTGGAGGAGCCTGGTTGCCTGCCTGCCTGCTGCCTTTTGACTATGGACCGGCATTTAAATACTTTATTTTCCTATGCAGAAAGGTCTATTCATGTATTTCTGCCCTGGCGTTCGGTAGATTCTCAGATTTACTGAATGAACTAATTTAACCGAGATAGCCATGCCATGGAGCCTATTCGTGTAATAAAAGACTTTGGCTCCATGGCAATTGAACTTTATGTGTGTGGTCTGAGTGCCATTCAGTAATAATGTGCGCTCAGACCTAAGCTATCTGGGGATATGTTGCATATCTGTATTTTATGTAATAAATGTAACCTTGTATATTTTATTGTATTTTACTGTCTTTTGCTACCGTGTGTTCAATGGAGTTTTGCCTCTGTCCTTGGAGATAATTGGATTACTTCCCAATTATCTCCAGGATAGAAGACTCTGTGGAACTGGTTTTGGGCAGAAAAGCCATGCTTCATTTGGTCACAAAGGACTACGATCTATCTTTTGAACCACTGGACCAATTTGTATGATTTTGACATATGTTTGTATTTTGAGTATGCTGATTCTGAAAATGTAAGTTTTATGTGAATGTGATGTATACTTTTAAAGTTATGAATAATGTGAAAAAAATGTATTTCTCTGCCTATGATAATTACATTAACCCATTGTGTAAGGTAATTGTATCACAGGCAGAGCGGAGGATTTTGTGTGGGAGTGTCTGAGTGTACGTTTATTGGTTGTTTGTTTGTGGGTGGTACTAATGTGTAATAATGTGTATATAAGAACAATAAACCCACAGCTATGTCTATTCCTGTTTCACCCTCAACACGGAGCCTTGTCTCGTTCTTGGGGGGGAGGGGGGTTATTGTATGCTGTTCCAGTTCGACTGCTAGGAGTGTAAACCTATTCGTATGGTTTTTCCTATTCGGCTGTTTACAGCATTTGTATGTTTGAGAGCATAGAGGTAACATACAGTAAGGGGGTAGAATAGAGGTAACATACAGTAAGGGGTAGAATAGAGATAGCATACAGTAAGGGGGTAGATAAGAGATAACATACAGTAAGGGGTAGAATAGAGATAGCATACAGTAAGGGGGTAGATAAGAGATAACATACAGTAAGGGGTAGAATAGAGGTAACATACAGGGAGGGGTAGAATAGAGGTAACATACAGTAAGGGGGTAGAATAGAGATAGCATACAGTAAGGGGGTAGATAAGAGATAACATACAGTAAGGGGTAGAATAGAGATAGCATACAGTAAGGGGGTAGATAAGAGATAACATACAGTAAGGGGTAGAATAGAGGTAACATACAGGGAGGGGTAGAATAGAGATAACATACAGTAAGGGGGTAGAATAGAGGTAACATACAGTAAGGGGGTAGAAGAGAGGTAACATACAGTAAGGGGTAGAATAGAGGTAACATACAGTAAGGGGGTAGAAGAGAGGTAACATACAGTAAGGGGGTAGATAAGAGATAACATACAGTAAGGGGGTAGAATAGAGATAACATACAGTAAGGGGGTAGAATAGAGGTAACATACAGTAAGGGGTAGAATAGAGGTAACATACAGTAAGAGGTAGAATAGAGATAACATACAGTAAGGGGGTAGAATAGAGGTAACATACAGTAAGGGGTAGAATAGAGGTAACATACAGGGAGGGGGTAGAATAAAGGTAACATACAGTAAGGGGTAGAATAGAGGTAACATACAGTAAGGGGGTAGAATAGAGATAGCATACAGTAAGGGGGTAGAATAGAGGTAACATACAGTAAGGGGGTAGAATAGAGATAACATACAGTAAGGGGTAGAATAGAGGTAACATACAGGGAGGGGTAGAATAAAGGTAACATACAGTAAGGGGTAGAATAGAGGTAACATACTGTAAGGGGGTAGAATAGAGATAGCATACAGTAAGGTGGTAGAATAGAGGTAACATACAGTAAGGGGTAGAATAGAGGTAACATACAGGGAGGGGTAGAATAGAGGTAACATACAGTAAGGGGTAGAATAGAGGTAACATACAGGGAGTGGGTAGAATAAAGGTAACATACAGGAAGGGGTAGAAGAGAGGTAACATACAGGGAGGGGTAGAGGAGAGGTAACATATGGGAATATGATGAAGCCTTTAACAGGTGAAACACGTAAAGTGGGACCCTCTGAAGATATTTGATACTGCTTTTATTGTTTTTATTTAATAAATGGTAAATGTTTATATTTACGAATTTATTTTTTAACCTTCATTTTATTCACTTCCTGGCACCATCATATTTGGGGATTATACCACCTATGCTGTTTACACAAGAGCAAGTTCTGCTCTAGTAAATGTGAGTACATTACTTTATTCTCTTTTGAACACTAAAAAGTACTTACTTCACTATTGGAATATTTTTCTGTTTTTATATATGACCTGCATACTGCACCTTATCCGAGATACCAGAGACGTCTAGACCTACATATATCCTTAGAAGGGGATTGTTCCATCCATGCGCATCACAGCTGAGCTCTAAATTAGCTCTAGCAAATGTGAGTGATATTATATAAAATTATTCTAGTATTCACCCACTGGACATACCATTTGCACTAATGTATTCCTTTGTCTTTTTTGTTTTTGATGTCAATTGTGTGTACAATTCCAAAAGATTTGTGTACGTATACACCTGTTATTTATACTGTTTGGGGCGCGGTCCCCTTCTACTCTTTTTCTATATTGAGGTTGTGGCAAACCTAGCCACTTCGGACTGCTATATTACATATATATATGGTGTTATCCCTTTAAGATTGCTTGCCCATGTCTGTATTTGTACTTCATTGATCTGTAATTGTATTCCCTATTTGCAATGTAGACAGGTAAAAGTGCAGAGTTAAAAGCATTCGTGTGTTTCTAACCGCCAGCGTTCAGCTGGGATATCCACAAACAGTGAGTCTCAACACTGTTCGTGGAACCAGCAAAGTACCGAATGAGAGACCACCCCAGCAGGTCATGTGTCTCCCATTAAGTACATTGTACATTGTAGCCAGGTCCAATCAATGTATGTTACGGTCTCTGCAAGAGCTTTAATGGCACCCTCAAGCAGATGCTGAGGACCTGCAGAGACTGGGAGAGATTCCTGCCTCACCTGTTATTTGCTTACAGGGAGGTGCCCCAGGAATCTACTGGGTTCTCTCCCTTCGAGTTACTCTATGGGAGGAGGGTCCGCGGACCTCTCGATCTCATTAGAGGAAACTGGGAGGGAGAGACAGAGCAGGAGGGGACCCCCCAGAGTTCCATACGTTCTAGAACTCAGGAACCGCCTGGAACAACTGTCTCTGATGGTAAGAGAGAACCTCCAGGCAGCCCAGGGGAGACAGAAGCGCTGGCACGATCGGGGTGCCCGACAGCGGGTCTTCCAGGTGGGGCAGAAGGTACTCGTACTCAAACCTGTGAATACAGATAAGATGCAAGCATCTTGGCAGGGCCCGTATAAAGTGGTGTATAAAGTGGTAGATCAGGTATGTGATACTACCTATATTATTGCCAGCTGTGCAGATGAAAGGATCCAGCGATCCTTTCATGTGAACATGCTGAAGCAGTATCAGGAAAGACAGGAGAATGTCGCTGCAGTGTGTGCCCCTGCTGCAGACCACTCTGAAAGTTTACCTCTTCCCGACTTACTAGAGAAGGATCCCCAGACTGAGCTCACTAGTTTTGTACAGCTAGGGGATCGGTTAAGCGTCACAGAGAAGGAACAGGCGAAGCAACTTCTGTGGGAGAGGCAGGCGACCTTCTCCCAAGAACCCGGCTATACGACCCTAGCTGTACATAAGGTAGAAACCCCTGGACAGACCCCTTACCCTATCCCTGAAGCAGTCATGTTTGGACTGGGGGCAGTGCTGAGCCAAGTCAGGGAGGATGGAGGAGAGCACCCGGTCGCATATCTCAGCAGAAAATTACTACCCTGAGAAGTGAACTATGTTTGGCCCTGGTTTGGGCACTGGAAAAACGGAATCCCTATTTGTACGGACAGGAATTTTCCCTTGTGACTGACCACAACCCATTGGTCTGGCTTAACCGAGTCTCAGGAGACAATGGCAGGTTGCTGCAGTGGAGCTTATCCCTGCAGCCTTATAACTTCACCATCAGCTACAGACCCGGTAGGCAGAATGGAAATGCTGATGGGTTATGGCGACAAACAGACATCACTCTGGCCTCCTAGTTCTGGTCATCCCCAACTGACCCGCAAAGGATCTGCCGGAGTGTCCCACAAGGAGGGAGCCATGTGACAGACCCATCTGTCTTTAAAATACTTTTATTCCTCCTTGGTTCGTCTGTTTGTTCGTCTACTTGACTGTCCGTACAGCCCTTTCGTTTATTTACACTTTTCCCGAATAAACTGCCGAACAACCGGCCACCCAGCATGGAAGTGTGCTGCTGGTAAATTTCTTGGCCTCATTAGAACGTTGTGGTTAACCACAGACACTTCCTAATTGTCGAATATCGGCTGAGTGGTCGTTGTTCGTATGCCGACCATGAGGCGGCGGCCATCATGGACGTACAAATGCCCAGCGGTGTTCGTCAACGATTTCATGGAACTAAAAACGGACACTATTTCTCACGAACACCACTGAAGCCGCCGACCTCCCGTCTTCTGATCATCCCACATACGAACGCCGGCCCGTTCGGTACTTTGTCTATACGAATGGACTTACCCCGGATAGCTACACTATGTAGCTATTCGTATACTGAAAGACTATGTGAAAGACTTTGGCTCCATGGCGATTGGACTGTATGTATATGATCTGAGCACCATTCGGTAATAATGTGCGCTCAGATCTAAGCTATCTGGGGATTAGTTAAATGTGTATAGTGCCTTCGGTAGTTTGCAAGTTATATACTTTTATATATTTTAATTGTCATGCCTAAAATGGAGTTTTGCCTCTGTCCTTGGAGATAATTGGATTACTTCCCAATTATCTCCAGGATAGAGAGGAGGGTTCTGTACAGTAAATGGGGAGTGTTTATAGCCAAAGTGTTTCCATTGGCTACTGCATTATATTTGTCACAGTTTTCCACCAGGTCCCCTAGGGGAGTGTCCACCTGGTGGAAGACCCGCATAAATACCGGGCAGGTAGCCCCGATTAAACAGATCACTGCTTGACCCTCAACACAGAGCCTTGTCTCGTTCTTGGGGGGATTTATATTTGCATGATTTCCTGTTCGGCTATTTGGTTCGTGGATTATTTCGTATGTTTCCTGTTCAGCTAATTGGAGCTTTCGTTAGCTGCTTCTCCATTCGGAAGGTGAACGTCCTTAGCGGTGTTAACCCCTCTTATACCTGTGTGTACCGTAACATACAGTAAGTGCAGGTATATTGGTGTAATATACAGTGAGTGCTGGTATATTTAGATAATATACAGTAAATACAGGTACATTGGTGTAATATACAGTGAGTGCAGGTATATTGAGGTAATATACAGTGAGTACAGGTATATTGCTGAAATATACAGTGAGTGCTGGTATACTGAGATAATAAACAGTAAGTACAGGTATATTGGGGTAATATACAGTAAATGCAGGTATATTGGGGTGATATACAGTAAGTACAGGTATATTGGGGTAATATACAGTAAGTACAGGTATATTGGGGTGATATACAGTAAATGCAGATATATCCGGGTGATATACAGTAAGTACAGGTGTGCTGGGTTAATTTACATTAATTATAATATATATTAAGGTATAGGCAGAGAAATGCACATTTTATAATAATCACTCTTACTTGTTCCACTTTTATGTCAAATTCTCCATTGATTTTCCTTCCCTTAAAATGTTTTGACCTGTAAATACAGTGATAGAGACGGTTAGTGAAGGCAGTGATAGACATTAAATACAGTGATAGAGACGGTTAGTGAATGCAATGATAGACAGTGAATGAAGTGATAGAGATGGTTAGTGAATGCAGTGGTAGACAGTAAATACAGTGATAAACAGTAAATACAGTGATAGAGACGGTTAGTGAATGCAGTGATAGACAGTAAATACAGTGATAGAGACGGTTAGTGAATACAGTGAGAGAGACAGCTAGTGAATACAATGAGACATTAAATACAGTGATAGACAGCTAGTGAATGCAGTGTTAGAGACAGCTAGTGAATACAATGAGAGAGACATTACATACAGTGATAGACAGCTAATGAATACAGTGATAGAGACATTAACTACAGTGATATAAACAGCTAGTGAATACAGTGATAGAGACAGCTAGTGAATACAGTGATAGAGATATTAAATACAGTGATAGAGACAGCTAGTGAATACAGTGATAGAGATATTAAATACAGTGATAGAGACAGCTAGTGAATACAGTGATAGAGATATTAAATACAGTGATAGAGACAGCTAGTGAATACAGTGATAGAGATATTAAATACAGTGATAGAGAAATTAACTACAGTGATAGAAACAGCTAGTGAATACAGTGATAGAGACTGCTAGTGAATACAGTGATAGAGAGATTAAATACAGTGATATAAACAGCTAGTGAATACAGTAATAGAGACAGCTAGTGAATACAGTGATAGAGACATTAAATACAGTGATAGAGACAGCTAGTGAATACAGTGATAGAGACATTAACTACAGTGATATAAACAGATAGTGAATACAGTGATAGAGACAGCTAGTGAATACAGTGATAGAGATATTAAATACAGTGATAGAGACAGCTAGTGAATACAGTGATAGAGATATTAAATACAGTGATAGAGACAGCTAGTGAATACAGTGATAGAGACATTAAATACAGTGATAGAGACAGCTAGTGAATACAGTGATAGAGATATTAAATACAGTGATAGAGAAATTAACTACAGTGATAGAAACAGCTAGTGAATACAGTGATAGAGACTGCTAGTGAATACAGTGATAGAGAGATTAAATACAGTGATAGAGACAGCTAGTGAATACAGTGATAGAGATATTAAATAGTGGGTAGTGGATGCATGGAATAGCCTTCCAGCTGAAGCGGTAGGGGTTAACACAGTAAAGGAGTTTAAGCATGCGTGGGATAGGCATAAGGCTATCTTAAGTATAAGATAAGGCCAGGGACTAATGAAAGTATTTAAAAAATTGGGCAGACTAGATGGGCCGAATGGTTCTTATCTGCCGTCACATTCTATGTTTCTATGTTTCTAAATACAGTGAGAGACATTAAATACAGTGATAGAGACAGCTAGTGAATACAGTGATAGAAAAAGCTAGTAAATACAGTGATAGAGACAGCTAGTGAATACAGTGATAGAGACAGCTAGTGAATACAGTGATAGAGATAGTAAATACAGTGATAGAGACATTAAATACAGTGATAGAGACAGCTAGTGAATACAGTGATAGAGATATTGAATACAGTGATAGAGACATTAAATACAGTGATAGAGACAGCTAGTGAATACAGTGATAGAGATAGTAAATACAGTGATAGAGACATTAAATACAGTGATAGAGACAGCTAGTGAATACAGTGATAGAGATAGTAAATACAGTGATAGAGACATTAAATACAGTGATAGAGACAGCTAGTGAATACAGTGATAGAGATATTAAATACAGTGATAGAGACATTAAATACAGTGATAGAGATATTAAATACAGTGATAGAGACATTAAATACAGTGATAGAGATATTAAATACAGTGATAGAGACAGCTAGTGAATACAGTGATAGAGATATTGAATACAGTGATAGAGATATTAAATACAGTGATAGAGACAGCTAGTGAATACAGTGATAGAGATATTGAATACAGTGATAGAGACATTAAATACAGTGATAGAGATATTAAATACAGTGATAGAGACAGCTAGTGAATACAGTGATAGAGATATTGAATACAGTGATGGACACATTAAATACAGTGATAGAGACAGCTAGTGATTACAGTGATAGAGATAGTAAATACAGTGATAGAGACAGCTAGTGATTACAGTGATAGAGACATTAAATACAGTGATAGAGACAGCTAGTGATTACAGTGATAGAGATAGTAAATACAGTGATAGAGACAGCTAGTGAATACAGTGATAGAGATATTGATTACAGTGATAGAGATAGTAAATACAGTGATAGAGACAGCTAGTGATTACAGTGATAGAGATAGTAAATACAGTGATAGAGACAGCTAGTGAATACAGTGATAGAGATATTGATTACAGTGATAGAGATAGTAAATACAGTGATAGAGACAGCTAGTGATTACAGTGATAGAGATATTGATTACAGTGATAGAGATAGTAAATACAGTGATAGAGACAGCTAGTGAATACAGTGATAGAGATATTGATTACAGTGATAGAGATAGTAAATACAGTGATAGAGACAGCTAGTGATTACAGTGATAGAGATATTGATTACAGTGATAGAGACAGCTAGTGATTACAGTGATAGAGATATTGATTACAGTGATAGAGATAGTAAATACAGTGATAGAGACAGCTAGTGATTACAGTGATAGAGATAGTAAATACAGTGATAGAGACATTAAATACAGTGATAGAGACAGCTAGTGAATACAGTGATAGAGATAGTAAATACAGTGATAGAGACATTAACCCCTTAAGGACAGAGCTTCAAAAGCTTGTCTTTCACTTAATGACAACAGCATTTATTTCATTTTTTGTTGTTTGTGTTCAACTGCAATTTGCATTTTACTAATTTGTTGCACCAACACATATTATACATCGTTTTTTAAAGGACAGAAAGGGCTTTAATTTGATGTAACACACATATATATAAATGCTTATTTATTATAAAAAACTACAGAAAAATGTGAAAAATATGAAAATGTGGTTTTTTTTTTACAGTTTTTGCAATAATAATGTGTGCCTAATTAGTGCAGGTTAAAGAAAGTAATTAAAAATAAATTCATTTGGTTGTTCTGATTTACAGAATATATAATGTGTCTGAGATTTGAAGAGATTTTTTTGGTAGTTACAGGTCACAAAGCACAAGGAGTAAAATAAACTTTTAATGTGGAGCGATTTTAGAATTTGGTATGTTTGTCTTGTAAGCTTAATAGCCATAAAAGAAAACAAAATTGCCACACAAAAGTATATATTTATATAAAGTAGACATCACGGGCTATTTACCTAGGGTTGTATTGACACTTTCTACGTAGCCATTTCACCGCCAACCTCTGCTAAATATTGGAGTAAAATTGTGTTTTTTTTTGTTTTTGGCACACAAACTTATAACAGAGAAATTCTCGTGTATATTTTGTAAAGTGGGTGTGTGCTATTCCTGTACAAAGTTTTATTTTGTGTTCAGTTACATCTGCTGAGTAAAATGACACCCCCATTGTATGTCTTTGGCACTATTTCGTGAAGTTACAGTGCCATATTGGAGACCTGTCCTTTTCAGTATTCACAGTAGAATTTTGAGAGGCAGATTTAATGAGCCTATGCTTCCATTTGGGGTATTATAACAGTTTGACTGTTCAAAAAGCCCCCACAAAGGCCTACCATTTGTAAAAGTAGACACTCCAGGGTCTCTCATAAGGTGCATATTGTGCCTTAGCATGCCCCCATTTTTTCACCAATATATGCCAAAGTATGTGGTTAAAAATTATTTTGTGCATTTCTTACATACGGATTGCATTTTTGCTGGGCGTTTTGTATATTTCATATGTGCCACTAAGTTCAAACCTCCCAAATTATGCTCAGCTAAGTCTTCTGAGCTACGTGAAGCTACAGTGCCATATAGGAGACCAAGCCATATCCGTTTTTACCGAACTTTGAATTTTAACGCTGGGCCTATGTGCAATTTCCAAGCATCTTCGCAGGTTTTAAATTCAAACTACCCCACAAAGGCCTACCATTTATTAAAGTAGACACCCCACGGTATTTCAAAAGGTATATTTTGAACCTTAGCGTGGGATCATTTTTCCGCTAGCTTGTACCAGATGTAGTGGTAATAAGCGTTTTTTCTGCCTTTTTGACATACAAAGTGAGTTTGCACAGTATATTTTGCAAACCTTATGTGTTCTACGACTGTATAATACTTCATAAGTTGCTCAGCTATTTTGGCTGAGTACAGCAATACCCCCGTATGTAACTTTGCCAGGTATATGTGGACATCGGAGGGGCACATTTGGGACATTTTTTAAAAAAAAACTTTAAATTTTTAGGCTATGCCTATGTCCCATTTTAAAGTATTCTACCAGGCTATATAATCCAAATACCCCATAAAGCCAAAACATTTCTTAAAGAAGACATCCCAGGGTATTTCAAAAGGCATATTTTGAACCTTAGCGTGGGATCCTTTTTCCGCTAGCTTGTACTAAGTGTAGTGGTAATAAGCATTTTTTCTGCCTTTTTGACATACAAAGTGAGTTTGCGCAGTATATTTTGCAAACCTTATGTGTGCTATGACTGTATAATACTTCATATGTTGCTCAGCTATGTCGGCTGAGTACAGCAATACCCCCGTATGTACCTTTGCCAGGTATATGTGGATGTTGAAGGGGTGCATTTGAGACGCAGCCATTCAGTTTTTTTCTAACTTTGAAGTTTTACGCTGTGTCCATGTTCCAATTTGGAATAGTTTAGACCGTTGGTTATTGAAACTTCCCCACAAACACATACTATTTATTAAAGAATACACCCTGGGGTAATTCAAAAGGCATATTTTGAACCTTGGCGTGGGATAATTTTCTCTCTAGTTTTTTCCAGGTGTAGTGGTAATGAGCATTTTTAAAATGTATTTTTTTATTTATTTTTTAACTTTTTTACTTTTAAAAACTTGTTTTTAAACTTTTGTTTTACTTATTAATTTTTTTTTCAAACTTTCCTAAACTTTCCTAAACTTTCTTAAAACTTTTTTACAGATTTAACATTTTTCTAAGCTTTTTTTTTACCGTTAACCCCTAACTAGCAGTAAGCAGCACTAACAGTAAATTCCCCATTTTCCCATAACTCCCACCCACCCCAGCTAGCAAAATATATAGTTATAAAATATTTAAATTAATTAATTAATTAATTAATTAATTAAATTGAACCCCTGAGGGTTAAAAAATAAATAAAAATTAATCCTCAGGGGTTAAAAAAAAAATTAGATCACAGTATAATACTGTGATCTGTATTTGATCACTGTAGGCAGTGATCGACTGGCAGGGAAGGGGTTAATTTTTATTTGGACTGGGTAAAGGGGGGTGTTTTTTTATTTTTTACTTAAACGTTATTAAAACTTTTTTTAAGCTTAATTTTTAACTTTTTAAAGTTTATTTTAAAACTTTTTTAAAACGTTAACCCCTAGTTAGCCTAACGCCAAATCCCCCAATTCCCCACTAACTTCAAAGAATTAACCCTCAGGGGTTAAAAAAAAAAATCAGATCATAGTAAAATGTAATCCCTGCCAATTGATCACTGTAGTCAGTGATCAATTGGCAGGGAAGGGGTTAATTTTTTATTACAATGGGTAAAGGGGGGGTGGGACTTTAAACTAACTTTATTTTTTTCCAGCAGGGGGCAGGATCAGCACTGTTCCAGCTCCCTGCACTTCACACAGAACCAGGAAGTGCAGGGAGCCAGATGGTAAGTATACAGAGCACATGTGCTCGCTCTGACTTGTGGTCAGAGCGAGCACATATGCTGGGCAGCCTGACCGGGTGCTCCCGGTATGCCTCTAATACAGAGGCATACCGCGGAGCACCATTAACCCCGCGATCGCCGCAATAGTGGCGATCCGGGGTTAATTTTACTGCGTGACGGACGAGGTCCGTCACTCGTCATTAAGGGTCTCCCCTCTGTGACGGACCTCGTCCGTCACCCGTCCTGAAGGGGTTAAATACAGTGATAGAGATAAAAACAAGGTGGGCATCAGTGGAGGCTAATCCATAGGGGCATTTGGCACGTCGCCCCACCAGTATTTATGTGAGAAATAAATGTATTTGTAGTAGTTAAGAAACACTAAGTCTCTTTAATTCCATTATATGTTTCTGTTCTGCAAGGCACCTCCCACCTCATTAGTAGCTGTTTGGAGAAGCTTACTTCAGAGCATCCTACCATAAAAAAAAAATGGTGCAAGTTTTAAAGGGATTCTCTAGTGTCAGAAAAACAAAGTCACTTTCCTGGCATTGTAGAATCCTGCAGTGCTCCCCCCTCCTTCGTGCCCCCCCATTAGCCACTTACCTGAATCCAGCGCAGATGTAGCTCGGCACTGGGTCAGGCTCCGCCCACGCTCTCCGGCGGGGGAGACCTAATGCGCATCAATGGCAACGCTCACATTAGGATCAGTGCTTTCATAGGGGGGGATCTGATGCTAGAGGTTCTCATGCAGAGTGTGAGGACACCCAGCGCCAGATAACGGACCAAAGGTCCGTTTTGATTCCAGAAGTCCCTCTAGTGGCCACTAGTGAAGGAGAGAACCCTCAGAGGTAATTATTGCAGTTTCATGCAATGACATGGGACAATGCACCCAGACCACTTCCATGAGCTGAAATGGTCTGGGTGCCTTCAGTGTCCCTTTAAATCTGTCCTGTTTCATCAGGTTTTGCACATGCCTAGTGTTCTTCAAGAAGGAATGAGTTGCCATCCGAGCTTCCCACGAGTGGAGGAATATTATTGATTTCTCTATTCAAGGGCCGTCATTGGCTGGTAGCACCAGGGGGTGGGGTTACAGTGCCCAGAGGAGAGAAAAGCAAGAAGCCATCCTGAAAATAGTATTGCGCATGCGCAGCAAAATGCATTAATAACACCTACTGCACATACCCAACATCTCCTTTAAAGTGCTCAGTCACATGCTGTGGCTAGTTGAAAAGTTGTGAATACTTCTCTATGGGCAACATTCAGCGCCTCATTGCAGAGCGTAAGTGCTGCACACTGGCCGTCTGAGTGGCTTTAGCGTCCATTAAAGAATTGTATTTTTCTCATTGGAAAATAAAACTTCATTAGTTTAAAAATTAAATAAAAAACTGACTCCTACATTCAAAGCAAATTTGTCAAACCCTGATATATATATATAGATAGGCAGTTATGGGAAAAATAAAGTACACCCCCTGAATTCTATGGTCTTACATATCAGGACATATAACAATAATCTATTCCTTGGGTAAATGCAACCTCAGATGAACAACACATGACATATTACACCGTGTCATGATTTATTTAAAGCAGGGGTAGTCAACCTTTTAATACCTACCGCCCACATTTGTATCTTTGTTGATGGTAACATTTCCTTACCACCCACGAGTGCCACAGTAATTTTATAGCGCAATTTTGTTTTGTTTGTTTTTTAGAAAGGAGGGTTTTTTTTTAAAATATGTGCTTACATTTATCATTGTTTTTCCTTTTTTTTTTCTATTTTCTATTTGTGATGGACCGCTGGCACTCCAACCGAGTACCTCCACCAATCGATGCTCCAAGCACTTGCCGAGGACTCCGAGTACTCCAACCGACACCATCAGCACTGCGGACCCCACGCCGGAGTCTCGCCATCTCCTACCCACCCTGGGTCCACAACCAGGATCCAGCTCCCAGTAGGTGAACCTCTCCTAAATCCAGAGAGCGTAGCAGGAACAAATCAAGCTCTTACAAGAGCTTACTCTGGGGGGTAAGTGATTATAGCAATCCCCAGAGTGTAGGTATCCCTTCCCCCAAGTATGAGCCAAGGCTTCAAAAAAGGTGCAAGTAGGTCTGGTTTATTGAGGGCTACCTGCCCGGTATTTATGCAAGTGTCCACCAGGTGGACACTCCCCTAGGGGACCTGATGGAACAATGGGACACATATTGGATATTAGCCAATAACAGACAATACAAACAAAACACTCCCACAGTGACATCACAATCCCTCCTCTCTATCCTGGAGATAATTGGGAAGTAATCAAATTATCTCCCAGGACAGAGGCAAGACTCCATTAAAGGACCACTATAGTGCCAGGAAAACATACTCGTTTTCCTGGCACTATAGTGCCCTGAGGGTGCCCCCACCCTCAGGGTCCCCCTCCCGCCCGGCTCTGGAAGGGGGAAAGGGGTAAAAACTTACCTTTTTCCAGCGCTGGGCGGGGAGCTCTCCTCCTCTGATCCTCCTCCGATCCGCCCCGTCGGCTGAATGCGCACGTGCAGCAAGAGCTGCGCGTGCATTCAGCCGGTCGCATAGGAAAGCATTATCAATGCTTTCCTATGGACGCTGGCGTACTCTCATTGTGAAAATCACAGTGAGAAGCACGCAAGCGCCTCTAGCGGCTGTCAATGAGACAGCCGCTAGAGGAAATAGGGGAAGGCTTAACCCATTCATAAACATAGCAGTTTCTCTGAAACTGCTATGTTTATGAAAAAATGGGTTAACCCTAGCTGGACCTGGCACCCAGACCACTTCATTAAGCTGAAGTGGTCTGGGTGCCTAGAGTGGTCCTTTAACCACATGGTTACAAAAAGACATAAAAATACAAAATGTTACAACTACTACATAAAACATATACATGCAACATATCCCCAGATAGCTTAGATCTGAGCGCACATTATTACCGAATGGCGCTCAAATCACATACATACAGTTCAATCGCCATGGAGCCAAAGTGTTTTCCATAGTCTTTCATTACACTAATAGGCTCCATGGCATAGCTATCTGGGGTAGCACTACTCACATACTGAAAGTCCCAAACGCCCTGGCAGAAATACACAAATAACCTTTCTGCAGGGTAAAATACAGCTATCAGCACAGGGGCCATAGTCGGAAGGCAGGAGGCTAGCCAGTAGTCCCCTCCAGGCACAAGTGGCGAAGGGCACTTCGTCACAATATTCTACTTTTTTTTCTATGTGTGTCTGTGAGGTGCTGTGTGTGTTTGTGCATGAATGGTGTAGTGTGTGTGTGAGGTGCATTGTGTGTGAGGGGGCAGTGTGTGTGAAGGGTGCTGTGTGAAGCGTGCTGTGTTTATGTGAAGGGTGCAGTGTGTATGTGAAGGGTGCAGTTTGTGTGTGTGAAGGGTGCTGTGTGTGTGTGAAGGGTGTAGTGTGTTTGTGTGAAGGGTGCTGTGTGTGTGTGAGAAGGTTTCTGTGCATGAGAGGGGCAGTGTGTGTGAAGGGTGCTGTGGGTGGGGGGGTGCAGTGTGTGTGTGAAGGGTGGTGTGTGTTTGTGAAGGGTGCAGTGTGCGTGTGTGTGTGAAGGGTCCTTTGTTTGAAAAGGGTGCTGTGTGTGAGAAGGGTGCTGTGTGTGTGTCAGAGGGTCTGTGTGTGTGTGTGGGGGCAGTCTGTGGGTGTGTGACGGGTCCATAGGGTTTATGCTGTGTGTAGGTGGGTGAGATGTGAAAATCTATTTTAATTTCTCCCCTCCCTTCTTCATAGCTTTTACCAGGGAGGGGGGCGTGGGTCAGCAGGGTAGATGAAAGAATCTCCTCTGCCGGCCTTGGTCCATGGCCATCAAAGCCCACTGGGCATTTCCTGCAGAACCCACCACCGCCCACCTGAAATCCCAAACCGGTAGGGACCAGGTTGACTATCCCTGATTTAAAGGATCACTATAGTATCAGGAAAACAAAACGGTTTTCCTGACACTATAGTGCCCTGAGGGTGCCCCCACCCTCTGGGTCCCCCTCCCGTGGTGCTGAAGGGGTTAAAACCCCTTCAGCAGCTTACCTTATTCCAGCGCCGGGCTTCCTTTGGCGCTGGTGACCTCTCCTCCCCCGCCGACATCAGCTTCCCCGTCCGACATCAGCGGAACCGAATGCGCATGCGCGGCAAGTGCCGAGCGCGCATTCAAAGTGTCCATAGGAAAGCATTTTGGGCGCATAACGTGCCTCCAGCTTTGCAGATGCGCCTCTAGAGGCTCTCCAGAAGACAGCCACTAGAGGCTGGATTAATCCCAAATGTAAACATAGCAGTTTGCAACCGAAGGGTTAAAACCTGAGGGACCTGGCACCCAGACCACTTCATTGAGCTGAAGTGGTCTGGGTGCCTATAGTGTCCCTTTAACAAAAGTAAAGCCAAAATGGAGAAGACGTGTGTGACACCTTATAACCCAATACCTCGTAGAACCACCGCTAGCAGCAATAACTTGTAGTAATCATTTTCTGTGTGATATTATCAATCTCTCACATCATTTTGGAGGAATTCTGACTCACTCTTCTTTACAAAGCGACTTCAGTTCATTGAGGTTTGCTGCCATTTGTTTACACACAGCTCTCTTCAGGTCCCACCACAGCATTTAATCGAGGTCTGGACTTTGACTGGGCCATTGCAACACCTTGATTCTTTTATTTTTCAGACATTCTGTTGTAGATTTGCTGGTGTGCGAGGGATCACTGTCCTGTGGCATGACCCAATTTTGGCCAATCTTTATCTGTTGGACGGATGGCCTCACATTTGACTCTAGAATACTCTGGGATACAGAGGAGTTTGTGATCGACTCAATGACAGCAAGGTTCCAGGTCCTGTGGCTGCAAAACAAGCCCAAATCATCACCACGCCACCACTGTGCTTGACAGTAGGTATGCGGTGTTTGCACTGATATGCTGTGTGTGGTTTTCATCCAACATGGTGCTGGCTCTGTGGATTTTGGCCAAACATCTCCACTTTGGTCTCGTCTGTCCAAAGGACATTGTTCCAGAAGTCTTGTGGTTTGTTCAGATGTAACTTTACAAACCTAAGCCATACTGCCATGGCAACCCGTCTAAACACACCATGCTTGTTCAGTCTTTTTCTAATTTTACTGTCGTTAACTTTACCATTTAAATTGATAACGGAGGCCTGTGGAGTCTGAGATGTATCTCTAGGTGTGAAGAAATCCCTCTTTATGTGTACTATTTCTTCCATATTCATTCGGTAGATATAAACTACCGAACAGAGACCACCCCCTGGCTCGTTAAACTTCAAAGAATGCTTCAATTGAACCCTCTATCTCTGCGGCCAACGTTCGTACTACCCAACGCCACTTGGCTGAAAAAACGGCGGACATCTTTTTTCAGACGAACAAAGGCAGCGGGACTTGGTCGTCGAGTGTCTGGAACTAAAATCGGACACTCGACTTCCCGAACACCGGATCTCTATTTCCCGAAAGCTAGAAGAGCGCTATTCAGTACTTTTGTGCATTCGAATCAGGGGAACAATCCTGCTAAAAGCCAGGGGAATCCATTCGTGGCAAAAGCACCCAAACTCCTGGAACTGTTTTGGGCAGCCACCTCGCGGTTAGCCGGTCACAAAGGACTTCCACACTTTTTGAGAACCCCTGAACTGATCTGGGTGAAATTTGATTATGTTGGTCACCCAGATCGGGGCTATCAGGGGACATATTATTTGTGGGGATACCCCATGTCTAAAGGGGTGTTCTGGATATTGGGGTAAATTGTGGTTTTTCTGCCTGGAGATAATCAAGTTATTACTTGATTATCTCCAGAACTAGGGGAGGGAATTGTATATTTGTGCTGGGTGTGTTTTACGGTTTTCCTGTAACTGATTGGTTATACTGTGTCCCTCCCTGTGGGATGTCCCCATGCATGGGGACTTGAATAAAAGCCTGTGTGTGGTCATTAAAAGCCAGTTCTGTTGTACCCTTCTTCTTGACTTCGGCTGATGTTTGGGGATTCGTATGCTTTATTAAAGGAATTATCTTGTAAAGCTATTTGTATTCGTATGGATTTCGTCTATTCTATCTACCGAACAGAGAGCTATACTCACTGATGCCCTGGCGGTTCGGGAGGAAACTACCGAATGAGGATTGAATATACTAGGTTTCCTTACAACTGGTGGCAAGCAGAGGGATTTGAATCCCGAATGGACGTCCTGAACCAAGCAAGGGAATGAATGGCTCAGCAATACCAGCTACTTAAAAGATCCACGCTAAAAGATTTACTGGAAGCTCAAGGCGTAGTGGCAAGTAACAAGACAAAAGCCACGTTAATTGCGGATTTAATAAAGAGCGACGGAACCAGTAATACAGAGATGGAGCACGAGGAAGAAACCGAGATGCAAAGGGATATCAGATGGATGCTCAGTGTATTGGGACCCAATCCATCAACAGAGGCGGTTCTGCAGGTCATGGCACAAGCCAGGCAATCGCAAAAAGAGCGAGAGGACCGAGACAGACCGTTACAGGGGGATTTGCTACACTCCCCGGGAAGTACAAATGACCTACCAAAGAAGGTAAACTATGCAGCGTTTAAAACTTTTAATGACAACGAAATGGAAAATGACAGTTATTTACAAGACTTTGAACGTCAATGTGCGCTGGAGGGATTAGACTCCACAAAATGGGCTGCAGTACTTAGCAGCAAGCTATCAGGAAGAGCAGCAGAGGCGTTGCGAGCAGTACCTGATGGGGACATACACAATTATGACAAGGTTAAAGACATTTTGTTGGCCAGATACGCTGTAACCCCAGAGGCATACAGGAAGAAGTTTAGGGAAAACAGGGAAAGATTTGCACACTGAATGGGCTTTCCGGCTACACAGGGCAGCCCGGAATTGGATGCAGGGCTGCCAAGCAACTACCCTGGAGGATGCCTTACAGCTCATACTATTGGAGCAGTTTTTTAACCACACAGCGGACGATATAAAAGACAGAAAACCCAAAACTGTGGAGGAAGCTGCCAGACTAGCGGATGACTACCAGGACAACAGGAGGCGAGCAGACCAACTTTTAAACACACCTACCCCGTTCCAGCAACACCTGCACCACCTAGAGCCTCCATAAGTAACCCTCCACAAGGCCCAGCAGCAACACCTTGACCCCATGCAGTGTGTCATTACTGTAAGCAACCAGGACATTACAAAAACCAGTGTCCTCGTTTGAACTGGGGAAGCTGGGAAAGGCAACCACCACAACAGCCCAGGGCAGTCACCCATTGTGTCCAGCAGGAAAGTGCTACCTACATCCCTAACCAAGAAGAGCAGTGGAGTGTTTTACATGAGGTCAATCCAGTGCAAGCTGGAGGCGACAACCGGGACCACCACCGTCAATGGATTACAGTAGATTGCGTGGGGGCCCGAGCTATGAGAGACTCTGGGGCCACTCTAACCGTAGTACAACCACACACGGTCCAGGCCCAAACTCACACCGGCCGCACAGTAGCCGTAAGGGTAGCTGGGGGTGCCATACACAAGCTACCTACAGCCAGCGTCCTTGTCGACTGGGGTTCTGGATCTAAACAGTTGGAGGTTGGCATTATGCAGGAACTGCCGGCAGAGGTCTTATTGGGAAACGACGTAGGCTGTTTAACCTCTCAACTATCACGGGACACCACTTCAGAAGCCTACCCGGGTTACCACCCGAGCCCAAGCCAGACTGGAAGCACCGCTGCACTCTGAGGAAAACCAGGTAGGAGTTGAAATACCCCTTTTGCCTGACCCCCCTTCCACTTTCTGGGATACTCCACAGGGATTTGAACAGGAACAGAGAACAGACCCCACATTAGAAGGGTATAGAAAGGTTACCCGGGGGGACAGCACTCACGAAAGGTTTGAGTGGTATAAGGGATTATTGTATCGAGTGACAGGAGGGGTGGGAGACAGGGCCACTCAAGTCACTAAAAGACAGCTAGTAGTACCCCGTAAGTTTCGGGCTCAGTTAATAAAACTCAGTCATGACATTCCCCTAGCAGGACATCTAGGGGTTAAGAAGACGAGGGACAGGTTGACCCAAACGTTCTTCTGGCCTAGGATCACGCAAGATCTTAAATATTATTGTAGAACGTGTGACATATGTCAAAAGTTAGGGAAAAGAGGTGACTGTCACTGGATTGTTAGGTGACAAGCTGCCCTTTGCCCCTGGCTGTTGGAGGAGCCTGTTTGCCAGCCTCCTTCCTCATGACTATGGCCCTGGGGTGTATTGCCATTTAAAAAGACTATTTGGGGCTTATTGGCTTCTAAAGACTGTTTCTGCCCATTTGAATCCATGGGAAGGTGTGCTTATTCCCCTACCCCGTTTCCTGTCTATTGTTCTCCAGCAGGGCGTTGTCCCAGGCACACTGCCAAACCAGTTGGAACTGACTGCTTTTGTCCCTCCTTGGTTTGAGTCCCTTTTGTCACAGTTTACCACCAGGTCCAGGGGGTGTGCCTCTGGCCTGAAAACATGTATATAAGGAGTAATAAACGCTCATTGGAGTCAGATCATCTTGTACCTTCATGAAGTTTCGGCTCATGTTTGGGGGATTGGAGAACTACACTCTGGGGATTTCTATAATCACTATACTCCCCAGGGTATGATCACTAAGCTCTGCTAAGAGCTTGGTCCTGTTCCTGCTCTCTGGAATTCGGAGAGGTTGACCTACTGGAAGCTGGACCCTGGTCTTGGGTCCAGAGTGGGTGGAGACGGCGAGACCCCAACCAAGCTGCGGCGGTTCGTCGGGTCTGCAGTGGTTATGGTGTCGGGCAGAGTGCTTGGAGTCCTCGGTGTCAGGATCGTGACAGGGATCCAACACGCAGAATACAAACAGGGGATAGGTACGTATACCGGACCTTAGAATGGCCGGACTAACGTAAGGAGAAAGCAAAAGAATAGTCAGAGACAAGCCGAGGTCGAGGGAACGAGAGAGCAGGTAAGCGAGAGACAAGCCGAGTCAAAAGGACAAGAGAGGAAAGCAGGGTCAAAATACAAGCCGAGTCAGGAACCAAAAGACAATAGAGGTAATTGCACTGAGTGACCAGACTAGCTAGAACCACGACAGGGCAATGAATCATTCCACAGAACCCTTTTTTATACCTTGGCTCTTTAACTGTTGGCTCCGCCCCCAACGGGTCCTGATTGGTTGTTCGGCACTTGGTTGCCGTGATTGACGGGTCGGAACGTGATTGCCGTCATGACGTCGGCTACTGAGCGCCGCGTCATAAAAGGAGGCGGAGCTATCGCGGCCGGCGTGTAAACGACCGGGAGGAGTGCAAGGATCGGGTGAGTCAGCCCCCCTGGGAGGATGGACGTCTAGGTGTCTACCCTCCTCCGAGGTAGACACCAAAGGTACCCTGACAGTACCCCCCCTCTCAGAAACGCCCACCGGGCGGAAGGAACCGGGGCGGGACGGAAAACGAGCATGAAATGCCCGGAGGAGACGAGGGGCATGCACATTTTCATGGACCACCCAAGACCTTTCTTCAGGCCCATACCCCCTCCAGTCAACAAGATATTGCAACTTCCCCCGAGAAATACGAGAATCGAGAATGGATTTGATTTCATATTCCTCCTGACCCTCAACCTGGACAGCGAGAGGGGAGGACTCAGGGGAGGAAAATCTGTTGCAAACCAAAGGCTTCAATAAAGAAACATGAAAAGAGTTAGGGATGCGCAGGGCAGGCGGAAGGGCAAGACGATATGCAACCGGGTTAATCCGACACAGAACCTTGTAAGGGCCTATGTAACGAGGAGCAAATTTCATGGAAGGAACCTTCAAGCGGATGTTTCTGGTACTCAACCACACCCTATCACCCGGGGCAAAAACCGGAGCCACCCGTCTCCGTTTGTCAGCGTGTCGTTTGAACACCATGGAATTATGAAGAAGAATTCGTCGAGTCTGATCCCACAACTTTCTCAGATTGGCGACATGAACATCAACCGACGGAACCCCTTGGGAAGGGGAAACCGACGGAAGAATGGAAGGATGAAAGCCATAATTCAAGAAAAAGGGGCTAGAACGAGTAGAATCACAAACGAGATTGTTGTGTGCAAACTCTGCCCAAGGAATCAGACCAACCCAATCGTCCTGGTGTTCAGAAACAAAACAACGCAAATATTGTTCAATCTTTTGGTTGGTGCGTTCGGCAGCTCCGCTGGACTGGGGATGATAGGCAGAGGAGAAGTTCAACTTGATGCCTAAGTGAGAACAGAAAGACTTCCAAAAGCGGGAAACAAATTGGGAACCTCTATCAGAAACAATTTCAGAGGGAATACCATGTAAACGAAAAATCTCCCTCGCGAATATCTCAGCTAATTCGGGAGACGAGGGCAGTTTAGGCAAGGGCACGAAATGAGCCATTTTAGTAAACCTGTCAATCACCGTGAGAATAACAGTATGTTTTTTAGAAACAGGCAAATCGACAATGAAATCCATAGCCAAACACGACCATGGTCTCTCGGGAATTTCTAAGGGATGCAAAAGTCCACAAGGGAGCGCGTGAGGTTGCTTAGTCTTCATACAGACAGCACATGCCCTGACGAAATCCCTTATATCCTTACGAAGGGAAGGCCACCAGAAATCTTTAGAAATCAGGGAACACGTTTTGCGTATGCCGGGGTGCCCAGCAATTTTACTGTCATGAAAGCAATGCAGCAGTTCCACTTGGAGCTCAGGAGGAACGAAGTATCGATCCCCAGGAACAGGTTTGGGAGCTAGATGTTGTACTTTCTTGATCTCAGCAAGCAATGGCGAGTGTATCCTGACACAAGTGTTGGCAATAATATTACACTTAGGAACGATAGAAGACAAAGCTGCTTCAGACACCGTAGAGGGTTCATGTTGACGGGACAATGCATCTGCCTTAGAGTTCTTAGAACCAGGTCTATAAGTGAGCACGTAATTGAAATGTGTCAGAAACAAGGACCAACGAGCTTGCCTGGCGGACAAGCGCTTGGCCTCCCCTATGTAGGACAAATTCTTGTGATCAGTCAAAATAGTAACCGGGTATAATGTCCCCTCCAACAAATGTCTCCATTCCTTTAAAGCCATAATGACCGCTAACAGTTCCCTATCACCAATGTCATATCTACTTTCAGGCCCAGATAATTTCTTGGAAAAAAAACCACAAGGATGTAACGGTTTATCCAAGCCTAGCCTTTGGGACAAGATAGCACCTATACCTGTCTCCGAGGCGTCAACCTCGAGTAAAAAAGGCAAAGATGTGTCAGGATGAACTAATATCGGTGCTGAGGCAAAATGTTCCTTGAGAGTTTTGAAAGCAGAGAGAGCCTCTGTGGACCAAGTCTTGGTATCAGCCCCTGTCTAGTCATATTAGTAATAGGAGCAATAATAGAAGAGTAACCTTTAATGAAGCGCCTATAATAATTGGAAAATCCGATAAATCTCTGAATGGCCTTGAGTCCCCTGGGCAATGGCCAATCTAAAATCGATTGGAGTTTAATGGGGTCCATCCTAAATCCGCCTCCAGAAATAACGTAGCCAAGAAAGTTTATCTGAGATTGGTCGAAGCTACACTTTTCCAATTTGCAGTACAATCCATGTTGTAACAGTTTGCGCAGTACCCTTCTGACTTGTCTGTGGTGAGTCTCAATCTCTCTAGAGTGTATTAGTATATCATCCAAATATACTATAACGCATTCATGCTGAAATTCCCTAAGAACCTCATTAATAAGGTCCTGGAATACTGCAGGTGCATTGCAAAGCCCGAAGGGCATTACCGTGTATTCATAGTGGCCATAACGGGTATTGAAAGCTGTTTTCCATTCGTCTCCCTGCTGAATTCTCACCAAGTTATAAGCTCCCCTCAAATCTAACTTGGTAAAAATCTTGGAGCCTTTCAGTCGATCAAAGAGCTCAGTAATTAAAGGAATAGGATAAGCATTTCTAACCGTTATCTTATTCAAGCCCCGATAATCAATGCAAGGCCGTAGAGTGCCGTCTTTTTTATCTACAAAAAAGAAACCGGCCCCGGCCGGAGAAGATGATCTCCTAATAAAACCTTTGTCTAGGTTTTCACGTATGTACTCCTCTAGGACTAAGTTCTCCTTAGTGGATAAAGGATATACCGTACCCCTCGGGGGCATAGTACCAGGTAGGAGTCTAATTTTACAGTCGAAAGACCTATGTGGAGGTAAAGTATCAGCCCTCTTTTTGTCAAAGACTGCCTTTAAATCCTGGTACTGTGATGGTATCTGTAAATCTGTAGGTTGGGAAGAGTTAACCGGGGCGTCAACCCTGCAAATTGGTGAGACTTTCTGCACACATCCTTTCTGGCAACCCTGACCCCAGGAGACTATCTCACCCAGTTCCCAGTCAATGATAGGGTTATGCTTCTTAAGCCAGGGATACCCCAAGACTATAGGAACTGAAGGAGATGAGATCAGCATGAGGGATATTCTTTCCTCGTGAAGGATACCAGTGGTTAACTTAATTGGTATGGTTTCACGAAAAATCACAGGTTCAGATAATGGTCTACCATCTATGGCCTCAACGGCCAAGGGTGTATCCCTTAGCTGAGATGGGATAGAATGGTTAGTGACAAAGGCTTGGTCAATAAAGTTTTCAGCTGCTCCGGAATCTATCAAAGCCATAGCATTAAATACTCCCTTTTCCCAAGCTAAAGAAACAGGTATCAGAAGCCTATGATCTTTATAATCATAAATAGAGGACAAGATAGAAACACCCAAGGCCTGTCCTCTTGAGAAACTTAGGTGCGAGCGTTTCCCGGCCGGTTAGGGCAATTTAGGCGTAGGTGACCTCTAATTCCGCAATACATACAAAGACCCTCCCTTCTCCTGTACTGTCTTTCCTCCTCTGAGAGTCGAGTATGACCTATTTGCATAGGTTCTGGGAGAGCTAAAGTAGTAGAATCAGAAGTCTGAAATGAGGGAGCTAGTCTTATGGAGGATCTGCGGGTTCTATCCCGAATATTCTGCCTCTGTCTCATACGTTCATCTATTCGGGAAATAAATGAAATCAGATCCTCCAAATTTTCAGGAAGATCTCTTGTGGCCACCTCATCTAAAATCTCATCAGATAACCCGTTCATAAATACGTCCATATAAGCCTGTTCATTCCACTTGACCTCTGCCGCCAAGGATCTGAACTCCAAGGCATAATCCACTAGGGTTCGGTTATACTGTCTAAGACGTAACAGTAGTCTAGCTGCATTGGCCTTTCTTCCTGGAGGGTCAAAAGCTCTCCTAAACGCAGCGACAAAAGCATTATAATTATAAACTAACGGGTTATCATTTTCCCACAGGGGGTTAGCCCATCTAAGTGCCTTGTCAATGAGCAAGGTAATTATAAATCCAACCTTTGCCCTGTCAGTAGGGTAGGCGTGGGGTTGTAATTCAAAATGAATACCTATCTGGTTTAAAAAACCTCGACAAGTGTCAGGAGCGCCGCCATAGCGTGACGGGGACGTAACACGGGAAGAAGTAGCCACTGTGGCTACCTCTAGGCCTGTACTTATAGGAGAGATAGATGGGGTACGCATCTCCTCTGAGTGACTACTAGGACGAGATAGCAATGCTTGCAGAGCTAGAGCCATCTGGTCCATTCTATGATCCATGGCCTCAAATCTAGAGTCAGGAGAACCGACCTGAGAGTTTGTACCTGCAGGATCCATGGCCCTGTCGTAATGTCAGGATCGTGACAGGGATCCAACACGCAGAATACAAACAGGGGATAGGTACGTATACCGGACCTTAGAATGGCCGGACTAACGTAAGGAGAAAGCAAAAGAATAGTCAGAGACAAGCCGAGGTCGAGGGAACGAGAGATCAGGTAAGCGAGAGACAAGCCGAGTCAAAAGGACAAGAGAGGAAAGCAGGGTCAAAATACAAGCCGAGTCAGGAACCAAAAGACAATAGAGGTAATTGCACTGAGTGACCAGACTAGCTAGAACCACGACAGGGCAATGAATCATTCCACAGAACCCTTTTTTATACCTTGGCTCTTTAACTGTTGGCTCCGCCCCCAACGGGTCCTGATTGGTTGTTCGGCACTTGGTTGCCGTGATTGACGGGTCGGAACGTGATTGCCGTCATGACGTCGGCTACTGAGCGCCGCGTCATAAAAGGAGGCGGAGCTATCGCGGCCGGCGTGTAAACGACCGGGAGGAGTGCAAGGATCGGGTGAGTCAGCCCCCCTGGGAGGATGGACGTCTAGGTGTCTACCCTCCTCCGAGGTAGACACCAAAGGTACCCTGACACTCGGAAAGCACTAGGAGCATCCGTCAGCGGAAGGTACCCGGTCAGGGTGCCAGCGGTTCTGTTACAGTGACTACCAAAAAGCTAAACTCCACCCTTTACCCATTATAGAAGAGCCGTTTCACCGAGTAGCGGACCTCTCAGCCGACCCAGTCAGTCCGGCAAAAAGTTTATCCTAACTGTAGTGGACTACGCCACTAGCTCCCCGGAAGCAGTAGCCCTCTCGAACATAGAGGCAGAGACCGTGGCTGAGGCCCTAGTTAAAATTTTCTCCCGGATAGGTTTTCCCCAGGAGATCCTGTCCGATAGGGGGACTCAGTTCACGGCAATCCTGACACAGCAATTGTGGCAGAGCTGTGGAGTAAAACCTCTATTCAGCGCCCCCTTTTACCCCCAAACCAATGGGCTCTGTGAATGTTTTAACGGCACGCTCAAGCAGATGCTAAAGACCTTTGCAGAGTCCTGCAGGAATTGGGAGAAGTATCTACCCCATCTTCTGTTTGCCTACCGTGAAGTGCCCCAGGCCTCCACCGGGTTTTCCCCCTTCGAACTCCTGTTCGGGAGAAAAGTTCGGGGCCCACTGGATCTCGTACGGGAGCACTGGGAGGGCAACACAGATGAGAGGGGAGTTCCCATCATCCAGTATGTTCTGGAGTTCCGGGACCGACTACGGGTTCTCACCGAATCTATTCGGGAGAACCTGTGGGCGGCCCAGGAATGCCAGAAGAAGTGGTACGATAGAGGCGCCAGAGATAGGGTACTAGAAATAGGACAGAAAGTGCTGGCCCTGAGGCCCGTTAAGAAGGACAAGCTGCAGGCGGCCTGGCAGGGACCCTTTAAGGTAGTAGAGCGCATAAGCGATACCACCTATATTGTGAGCAAGTGTTCACATGAAAGGCTGACCAAAGCTTTTCATGTAAATATGCTCAAGCCCTATTTTGAAAGAAGTTTAGATGTGGGCACAGTATACGCCCCCTCTTCCGAGGATAGTGAGGGACTGCCCCTCCCTGATTTATAAGACACGTCCCCGTGTACTATTGACCAAGTAAGCTTGGGTCAAAACCTAACCCCCTTAGAAAAAAGTGAGGCATCTCAGCTGCTTGTTTTCGTCCATACCAGGTTATACCTCCGCTGCGGTACACTGTGTAGAGACCCAGGGAGAAACACCGTTACGGCAGCAACCATATCGTATCCCTGAGGCAGTATGTGAAAATATGCTCGCTGAAATAAGGGATATGCTCAAGTTAGGGGTTATAGAACCCTCGCAGAGTCCTTGGGCTTCACCGGTAGTACTAGAACCAAAGCGCGACGGCACCACGCGCTTCTGTGTAGACTATTGTAGACTCAACGATCGCACCATAACTGATGCCTACCCCATGCTCAGAATAGATGAGCTATTAAACCGTATGGCTGGGGGGAATTACCTGACTACCCTGGACTTGTGCAAGGGGTATTGGCAGATCCCCTTGGAGCCTGCGGCCATCCCCAAGTCAGCATTCGTCACTCCATTTGGGCTATACCAGTTCAAGGTTATGCCTTTTGAGATGAAGAATGCCCCGGCTACTTTTCAGAGGATGGCCGATAGGCTCCTAGAGGGGTTCCAGGACTTGGCATGTGCGTATCTAGACGATATTGCCGTCTACAGCCGCACGTGGAAGGACGTCCAGGGTACTCAAGCGAATTTGGCTAGCGGGTCTCACATTGAAAACTGACAAATGCCACGTAGGCATGGCCGAGGTACAGTATCTCGGCCTCAGGATAGGTTCCTGTAGGCAGCGTCCAGAGCCGGCTAAAGTAGAGGCCATAGCTAATTGGCCCCAACCCCTGTACCAAAACCCAGGTGTTAGTCTTTTTAGGGACGGCCGGCTACTACCGAAAATTTGTCCCAGAGTATAGTGCCTTGGCCAAGCCTCTCACCGACCTTACCAAAAAGGCCCTACCAAAACAAGTAACCAGGACCCCAGAGTGCGCGGACAATTTTCAGAGACTTAAAGCTGCATTAAGTGAGGCTCCTGTGTTGGCAGCACCCAACAATACTAAACAATTTCTTGTACACACAGATGCCTCCATGTTTGGGTTGGGAGCCGTGTTGAGCTAAGTCGGGGATGACGGCATGGAACACCCGGTGGCATACCTCAGCCATAAACTTTTGCCCAGAGAGATCAGCTATGCCACCGTGGAAAAAGAGTGCTTAGCCCTAGTTTGGGCACTCAAGAAACTTCAGCCTTATCTGTATGGACGACCATTTACCCTTATGACCGACCAAAACCCCCTCGTGTGGCTAAACCGGGTAGCTGGTGACAACTCCAGGCTATTACAGTGGAGCCTAGCCCTTCAGCCCTATAACTTTACGATGCAATACCGTCCGGGCAAACAAAACGGTAATGCGGACGGTCTGTCCCGACAGACCGAACTGGACTCCTAAAACACTTGTCTCGGACATCCCCAAGCCAACCCGACAGGGTCCAGGAGGGTATGCCGACCTATGGACTTATAGGGGAGCAGTGTGAAGAAATCCCTCTTTATGTGTACTATTTCTTCCATATTCATTTGGTAGATATAACAACCGAACAGAGACCACCCCCTGGCTCGTTAAACTTCAGAGAATGCTTCAATTGAACCCTCTATTTGTGCGGCCAGCGTTCATACTACCCAACGCCACGTGGCTGAGAAAACAGTGCACATCTTTTTTCAGGTGAACAAAGGCAGCGTGACTTGGTCGTTGAGTGTCTGGAACTAAAATCGGACACTCGACTTCCTGAACACCGGTCTCAACAAGCGAACGCTGGATCTCTATTTCCCGAATAGCTAGAAGAGCGCTATTCGGTACTTTTGTGCATTCGAATGAGGGGAACAATCGCTGCTAGGAGCCAGGGGAATCCATTTGTGGAATTATTCGTTTTTTGCCACTTAACTGAATAGACCGGCAAAACCACCCAAACTCCTGGAACTGTTTTGGGCAGCCACCTCGCGGTTAGCCGGTCACAAAGGACTTCAACACTTTTTGAGAACCCCTGAACCGATCTGGGTGAAATTTGAATATGGTGGTCACCCAGATCGGGGCTATCAGGGGACATATCTAAAGGGGTGTTCTGGATATTGGGGAAAATTGTGATTATTCTGACTGGAGATTATCAAGTTATTACTTTATCAGACTTGATTATCTCCAGAACTAGGGGAGGGAATTGTATATTTGTGCTGGGTGTGTTTTACTGTTTTCCTGTAACTGATTAGTTATACTGTGTCCCTCCCTGTGGGATGTCCTCGTGCATGGGGACTTGAATAAAAGCCTGTGTGTGGTCATTAAAAGCCAGTTCTGTTGTACCCTTCTTCTTGACTTCGGCTGATGTTTGGGGATTCGTATGCTTTATTAAGGGAATTATCTTGTAAAGCTATTTGTATTCGTATGGATTTCGTCTATTCTATCTACCGAACAGAGAGCTATACTCACTGATGCTCTAGCGGTTTGGGAGGAAACTACCAAATGAAGATTGAATATACTAGGTTTCCTTACACTTGGGTTTCTTGCAATTTCTCTGAGCATTGCGCAGTCTGACCTTGGGATGAATTTGCTGGGAAGTCCACTCCTGGGAAGATTGGCAACAATGAATGTTTTCCACTTTTGAATAATCTTTCTCACTGTAAAATGATGGACTTTAAATTATTTGAACATTGACTTATAACGCCTCTCAGTTTCATGGGCAGCAACAATTGCTTCTCTGAGATCATTGCTGATGTCTATCCTCCTTGACATTGTGTTAACACACCTGAATGCTCCAGACCAGCAAACTGCTACAACATTGGCTTTTATAGAGGTGGTCACACAGCTGATGATCAACTAACCAAGGACATTTGATTAGCAGCACCTGTCTGCTACTTAGCCTTAATTCCTATGGAAGCAGTAAGTGTGTGTGACGAAGTGCCCTTCGCCACTTGTGCCTGGAGGGGACTACTGACTAGCCTCCTGCCTTCCGACTATGGCCCCTGTGCTGATAGCTGTATTTTACCCTGCAGAAAGGTTTATATGTTTAATTCTGCCGGGGGGGTTCGGGACTTTCAGTATGTGAGTAGCTACCCCAGATAGCTATGCCATGGAGCCTATTCGTGTAACGAAAGACTATGGAAAAGACTTTGGCTCCATGGTGATTGAACTGTATGTATGTGATTTGAGCAACATTCGGTAATAATGTGCGCTCAGATCTAAGCTATCTGGGGATATGTTGCATGTATATGTTTTATTGTAACATTGTGTAATTTTATGTCTTTTTGTAACCATGTGGTTAATGGAGTCTTGCCTCTGTCCTGGGAGATAATTCAATTACTTCCCAATTATCTCCAGGATAGAGAGGAGGGATTGTGATGTCACTGTGGGAGTGTTTTGTTTGTATTGTCTGTGATTGGCTAATATCCAATATGTGTCCCATTGTTCCATCAGGTCCCCTAGGGAAGTGTCCACCTGGTGGACACTTGCATAAATACCGGGCAGGTAGCCCTCAAGAAAACAGACCTACTTGCACCTTTCTTGAAGCCTTGGCTCATGCTTGGGGGAAGGGATACCTACACTCTGGGGATTGCTATAATCACTTACTCCCCAGAGTAAGCTCTTGTAAGAGCTTGATTTGTTCCTGCTACGCTCTCTGGATTTAGGAGAGGTTCACCCATTGGGAGCTGGATCCTGGTCGTGGATCCAGGGTGGGTGAGAGACAGCGTGACCCCGGCGCAGCTGCATCACTGGAAGTGGGGTCCACAGTGCTGATGGTGTCGGTTGGAGTCCTCGGCAAGTGCTAGGAGCATCGATTGGCGGAGGTACTCGGTCGGAGTGCCAGCGGTCCGTCACAGATACATACTGCACATATATACATATTATACCGATACATACTGCACATATATACATATTGTATCGATACATACTACACATATATACATATTATACCGCTACATACTGCACATATATACATATTATACCGCTACATACTGCACATATATACATATTGTACCGATACATACTGCACATATATACATATTATACCGCTACATACTGCACATATATACATATTGTACCGAGACATACTGCACATATATACATATTATACCGCTACATACTGCACCTATATACATATTGTACCGATACATACTGCACATATATACATATTATACCGCTACATACTGCACATATATACATATTGTACCGCTACATACTGCACATATATACATATAATACCGCTACATACTGCACATATATACATATTATACCGCTACATACTGCACATATATACATATTATACCGATACATACTGCACATATATACATATTATACCGATACATACTGCACATATATACATATTATACCGCTACATACTGCACATATATACATATTATACCGCTACATACTGCACATATATACATATTATACCGATACATACTGCACATATATACATATTATACCGATACATACTGCACATATATACATATTATACCGCTACATACTGCACATATATACATATTATACCGATACATACTGCACATATATACATATTTTACCGCTACATACTGCACATATATACATATTATACCGCTACATACTGCACATATATACATATTATACCGATACATACTGCACATATATACATATTATACCGCTACATACTGCACATATATACATATTATACCGATACATACTGCACATATATACATATTACACCGCTACATACTGCACATATATACATATTATACCGATACATACTGCACATATATACATATTATACCGATACATACTGCACATATATACATATTACACCGATACATACTGCACATATATACATATTATACCGATACATACTGCACATATATACATATTACACCGCTACATACTGCACATATATACATATTGTACCGATACATACTGCACATATATACATATTATACCGATACATACTGCACATATATACATATTATACCGCTACATACTGCACATATATACATATTATACTGACACATACAGCCCATGTGTGGCTGAAACGTAGATCTTGTGAATTGGTTTCACATCCAAGATCAGCGAGTGCACTGGTTTATTTGATTCCATGTTTCATGTACCTCCACTAAGGTTTATTCCTTGCCGTCCTTTTAATGAGTGGAGCCCCCTGCTGGTGATGCTTTTACTAAATGTAGATTATTTACTTCCAGTGGAAGGTAAAAGGGGCGAATTCTATATTTTCCAAGCACAGCTGTATATAATGTGAAGTGATGTGTAATGAGTTTAACAATATAATGATATGCCCTCTCTTCCCTGCACAAGGGAAATCAATGAGCTAATCAAGGCAGTCCCTCTGGGATTGTCCTTTGATGCATTGTCCATCCTGCAGGGAAGCACTTCTTTTCACCTGACAATTTTCTGTGATATTGTAACGTGATCTGGCCACAACGAATCCTAGTTACACTACGATACTAGAATAACTGAGTAATGAAGTGTGAATGACGCGGGCCTGTGTGAGCACGTTTAGCCTCACTGAATGGAAAGAGATATTTATATAGGATCGATATCGTCTATTCCTGCGCTCTGTATCATGTACAATAGAGTGCTATCGACATCCATATTATATGGGTGTAATAAATCTGCTCCCAGAACATAGGACTGGGAGCCAGCAGTAGAGCAGTATCATATATAATGTCACAACAGAGGCAGTTTATTGTCACTGATTTACACACATTTTAACATTATATTAACTGTAAACGTTTAATTCATAAATAGACTGTGAAGAAAAACCGTCCAGGAACTTCCAAATATGTGAACTGCAGGCTAATGTCACGTCAGGAAAACTGTGCGCAATGGCTGTGTCACTCAGTGTGTGTGTCACTCAGTGTGTCTGTTTGTATGTTTGTATCAATCAGTGTATGTGTGTATGTCACTCAGTTTGTGTGTGTAACACTTGGTATGCGTAAATGTGTGTCACACAGTTTGTGTGTGTAACGGATCACCTGGCACCCCGACTGGGTACCTCCGTTGAAGGATGCTCCTAGCGCTTACAGAGGGCTCCAAGAGCTCCGCAGACACCACAACCACCGCAGCTTGGTTGGGGTCTCGCCGTCTCCTACCCACCCTGGACCTGTGACAAGGCTCCAGGTTCCAGTGGGTGAACCTCTCCTCCAAGAGATTGAAGCAGGAACAAGCTCTTAAAAGAGCTTAGTAGTGATTAGCTAAGGGAGTATGCAGAGCATATCAATTCCTTGTAGTGATATAGCAATTCCCCCAATAAGAGACAGGACTCTAGATTGAGGGTGAAGAAGAACTGACTGTACTGGCACATACAGCCTCTTTTATTCACATTCTACAAACATAGTACTGCCCACAGGGTTTTGAAGAACAACCAATCAACACCTTACAACACAGCTAACACTCCCATTCATTACATCAGAAATCCTCCCCTCTGCCTGTGATACAATTATCTCAACACAATAGACTAACTTAACTATCACAGGCAGGAAAATACAGTATTATAAAACATGTGTTTTATAATACTGTATTTTCCTGCCTGTGATAATTAAGTTAGGGACCTAAAACATGCAATAACCCCATAAAAATATATCATCGGAACCGGGTGATCTGTGTGAACCACATATCCAAAATTCACCCAGATCCGTTCAGTAGTTTGGAAGATACGGTTTAATGCAGATTCCGCAGAACATATACAGGCTATAGGAAAAATAATTACTGTTAAATGTGTCCCCTGTTCTGTAGTTTAAAACTACTGAACGATGTCTTTGTGCACCAAATACCAGCGAGATGGCACCGTGTAGAAAAGTCAAAACAGTGTCTGTGAGTTAAAATGGCCACCATCCATTGTTCTCACCATGTGCTTCATCCATTGTTCTCACCATGTGCCTCTAATACATGAAATGGTGGCCACCCAGTAACTCCACAGTATGACCCCAGATGGTTCTTAAAGGGCCAGCAGCAGCATAATAAAATACAGTATCCCCAAATCAGTTCCTTAAAGGGCAATACATCCCAGGGCCATAGTCGCAGGGCAGGGGGCTGGCAAGCAGGCCCCTCCAAAAACCAGTGGCGAGGTCACTTTCGCCATAGTGTGTATCTCTCAATGTGAGTGGCACGCAATAAGTGTGTTTGTGTATCACGTGGTGTGTGTAAATGTGTGTCACACAGTTTGTGTGTATCTCTCAATGTGAGTGTCACTCTGTGTGCGTGTTTCACTCGGAGAGAGTGTATGTCACACAGTTTGTGTGTATCTCTCAATGTGAGTGTCACTGTGTGTGCGTGTTTCACTCGATGAGAGTGTGTGTCACAGTTTGTGTGTATCTCTCAATGTGAGTGTCACTGTGTGTGCGTGTTTCACTCGGTGAGAGTGTCTGTCACACAGTTTGTGTGTACCTCTCAATGTGAGTGTCACTGTTTGTGCGTGTTTCACTCGTTGAGAGTGTGTGTCACACAGTTTGTGTGTATCTCTCAATGTGAGTGTCACTGTGTGTGCGTGTTTCACTTGGTGAGAGTGTGTGTCACACAGTTTGTGTGTATCTCTCAATGTGAGTGTCACTGTGTGTGCGTGTTTCACTCGGTGAGAGTGTCTGTCACACAGTTTGTGTGTACCTCTCAATGTGAGTGTCACTGTTTGTGCGTGTTTCACTCGTTGAGAGTGTGTGTCACACAGTTTGTGTGTATCTCTCAATGTGAGTGTCACTGTTTGTGCGTGTTTCACTCGCTGAGAGTGTGTGTCACACAGTTTGTGTGTATCTCTCAATGTGAGTGTCACTGTGTGTGCGTGTTTCACTCGGTGAGAGTGTGTGTCACACAGTTTGTGTGTACCTCTCAATGTGAGTGTCACTGTTTGTGCGTGTTTCACTCGTTGAGAGTGTGTGTCACACAGTTTGTGTGTATCTCTCAATGTGAGTGTCACTGTTTGTGCGTGTTTCACTCGCTGAGAGTGTGTGTCACACAGTTTGTGTGTATCTCTCAATGTGAGTGTCACTGTGTGTGTGTGTTTCACTCGGTGAGAGTGTGTGTCACATTTAGTTTGTTTGTGCATGTCACTCAGTGTGTGAGTGTGTCACACATAAATAAATAGCAATCTAGGATGTATACCCCAACACATATACAAATCTGTGTACAATACTATAGTGCTGAATAAGGATGAGTCCTGGAAGGGTGATTGCAGGAATTCAGTCACAGAGGGCTTACATGGGATCCACTGCCTGGCAGATAGGGGCCGTGTGCCTGTACAATGACGGCAGAAGCAGCTCTTGGAAGGAAGAAGATATAGGGATTAGAGTGATGCAGCGTGACAATGCATCATGCGCTCCCACAGAGCAGATAAAAGCAGAGGACAGAATTCAGCTTTCTTTTGTGCGTGTAACAGGGAAATGAACAGAGAACACAACCTGACAAACAGACTGCCGCAGTCTGCATGCCACAGGCACCAGGCCTATCAATGCGGTCACTGCCTTCTATAATAATAGCTGCACCCACTATCAATGCTGCCATTCCTGTCTCCCTCCTAGGACTGACAGTCCTTCCACAATGACAAATACTCAGCACCTCCCCGGATACAGCAACCCACAAACACTCGCTGTGTGAATGGAGGGAGCCGGGCATCGCTCTGTGTTAGTTAGAATGATGGGAGCCGGGCATCGCTCTGTGTTAGTTAGACTAAAGGGAGCTGGGCATCGCTCTGTTAGTTAGAATGGAGGGAGCCGGGCATCGCTCTGTGTTAGTTAGAATGAAGGGAGCAGGGCATCGCTCTGTGTTAGTTAGAATGGAGGGAGCTGGGCATCGCTCTGTGTTAGTTAGAATGAAGGGAGCCGGGCATCGCTCTGTGTTAGTTAGAATGAAGGGAGCCTGGCATCGCTCTGTGTTAGTTAGACTGAAGGGAGCTGGGCATCGCTCTGTGTTAGTTAGAATGAAGGGAGCAGGGCATCGCTCTGTGTTAGTTAGAATGGAGGGAGCTGGGCATCGCTCTGTGTTAGTTAGAATGGAGGGAGCCGGGCATCGCTCTGTGTTAGAATGAAGGGAGCCTGGCATCGCTCTGTGTTAGTTAGAATGAAGGGAGCTGGGTATCGCTCTGTGTTAGTTAGGATGAAGGGAGCCGGGTATCGCTCTGTGTTAGTTGGAATGGAGGGAGCCGGGCATCGCTCTGTGTTAGTTGGAATAAAGGGAGCTGGGTATCACTCTCTCAGGTTTATTCACTGAATATGAATACCGTCTAGATGGGTCTATCCAGGGTATATCAGGACTTTGGTGTATAATGCTATCTGTGTTACAGAAACTGGAAGGAGATGGGCCTAATTAATACTCGGTACTGACTGCAGTAAGAGCAGACTGTTATCTGTACAGAACATATTTCTGGAAAGAGTGGGCGAGGTGACAAATTACTTATCACATTCCTTTAAAACTGATGAAAACAACTTGCTAATCTGAGTCTGCAGATTTCGAGATAATGAGGACATATAAACCGTCATAAAACCGCTGTACCCCTCCTAAATCTGCTGTACCCCTCCTAAATCTGCTGTCCTAAATGTGCAGATTATATCACAGAACTCCACAGCATTAACTCTCACTGTAATGTTGTACGTATCACAGAGCTCCACAACATTAACTCTCACTGTAATGTGCAGATTGTACCTATCACAGAGCTCCACAGCATTAAATCTCACAGTAATGTACATATCACAGAGCTCCACAGCATTAACTCTAACTGTAATGTGCAGATTGTTTGTATCATACAGCTCCACAGCAATAACTCTCACTGTAATGTGCAGATTGTACGTTATCACAGAGCACCATAGAATTAACTCTCACTGTAATGTGCAGATTGTATCACAGAGCTTCACAGCAATAACTCTCACTGTAATGTGCAGATTGTACGTATTACAGAGCTCCACAGCAATAACTCTCACTGTAATGTGCAGATTGTACGTATCAGAGCTCCACACTAATAACTCTCACAGTAATGTGCAGATTGTACGTATCACAGAGCTTCACAGCATTAACTCTCACTGTAATGTGCAGATTGTACTTATCAGAGTTCCACAGCAATAACTCTCACTTTATTGTGCAGATTGTACGTATCACAGAGCTCCACAGCATTAACTCTCACTGTAATGAGCAGATTGTTTGTATCACAGAGTTCCACAGCAATAACTCTCACTGTAATGTTGTACGTATCACAGAGCTCCACAGCAATAACTCTCACAGTAATGTGCAGATTGTATCAGAGCTCCACAGCATTAACTCTCACTGTAATGTGCAGATTGTACGTATCACAGAGTTCCACAGCAATAACTCACTGTAATGTGCAGATTGTATCAGAGCTCCACAGCATTAACTCTCACTGTAATGAGCAGATACGATCAGAGCTCCACAGCAATAACTCTCACTGTAATGTGCAGATTGTATCAGAGCTCCACAGCATTAACTCTCACTGTAATGAGCAGATTGTACGTTATCACAGAGCTCCATAGTATTAACTCTCACTGTAATGTGCAGATTGTATCACAGCGCTCCACAGCAATAACTCTCACTGTAATGTGCAGATTGTACGTATCACAGAGCTCCACAGCAATAACTCTCACAGTAATGTGCAGATTCTATCAGAGCTCTACAGCATTAACTCTCACTGTAATGTGCAGATTGTTTGTATCACAGAGCTCCACAGCAATAACTCTCACTGTAATGTGCAGATTGTATCACAGCGCTCCACAGCATTAACTCTCACTGTAATGAGCAGATTGTACGTATCACAGAGCTCCACAGCAATAACTCTCACTGTAATGTCCAGATTGTTTATATCACAGAGCTCCATAGCATTAACTCTCACTGTAATCATTTCTTTGATTGTATAAGTAATGCCGTGTAGGGTGGGAGAAATCATGTTCATGGCCACCACAACGTCAGTGTTACAAAGCTTGGGCATCAGATATTCTACGAGCTAATAGCTGAATTTTGTACTAAAAATACAGTCCCTCACTAATACAGGCTGATTACGCAGACATTGGAAAGCAACAAAGGCAGAGCAATGAAACTTCATCCAAAACGCTACTTTGCAATGTCTGCACAATCACCTGACAAATAAAAAGTGTAAAGTGAAGAAAAGATTGATATGACCATCTATCTCCCAGTCTCTCTCTCTCTCTGATCCTCTATCTCCCAGTCTCTCTCTCTCTATGACCCTCTATCTCCCACTCTCTCTCTTTATGACCCTCTATCTCCCAGTCTCTCTCTCTCTATGACCCTCTATCTCCCAGTCTCTCTCTCTATGACCCTCTATCTCCCAGTCTCTCTCTCTCTATGACCCTCTATCTCCCAGTCTCTCTCTCTCTCTCTCTATGACCCTCTATCTCCCAGTCTCTCTCTCTCTCTATCTTCCAGTCTCCCTCTCTATAACCCTCTATCTCCCAGTCTCTCTCTCTCTCTCTCTCTATGATCCTCTATCTCCCAGTCTCTCTCTCTCTATGGTCCTCTATCTCCCAGTCTCTCTCTCTCTATGATCCTCTATCTCCCAGTCTCTCTCTCTCTCTATGATCCTCTATTTCACAGTCTCTCTCTCTCTCTCTCTCTCTCTCTGATCCTCTATCTCAGTCTCTCTCTCTCTATGATCCTCTATCTCCCAGTGTCTCTCTCTCTCTATGATCCTCTATCTCACAGTCTCTCTCTCTCTCTATGATCCTCTATCTCCCAGTCTCTCTCTCTATGACCCTCTATCTCCCAGTCTCTCTCTATCTCTATGACCACGTCCACGTCCTCTGGATACTCTCTTACTGGTTGCCAAAGGCCTAGAGTCTGTGCTACAACCACCACAAAGGAAAAATAATCCCCTTATGTTTTCCGCTTATAGCCCTGCCATCAGACCGGCCCGGTCCCCCCAGGATATCCTGCGTCATCTACCCTGTCAGCTGCACAGGGACAGCCCATGATACCCGTCCCTAGGCCTCAGACTAGGGCATGCTTTAATTGCAACCAACTGGGCCATTTCCAGAGAGATTGCCCTCACCCCAGAATGCCTAGACAGCCGACCACTAGACCGTCTAATCCTGTGTTTGGCTATCCTATGTACCCCAATGCCCCTGCAGCCACATATGGTTGTTTTCCTCCACAGGTACATCCCCAGGCACATACTTCGTATTTCCCCTCTCAGGAATATGCCCAAGCCGTCTCCCAACCCTCTCCAGCTGATACCCGCAGCTATGCTCACCCTTCCCCTGATAGTTATGATACAGATGATTACCAAGCAGATGACCGTCCTGTACCCAGTCAACATCGCCCTACATGCCAGACTCATCAGGTCAGTCAGTCCACCACACCCACAGTCACTACACTGGCCCTGATCAATCTCATCTAGACCTTGTGCAATAGATAACCGGCAAACCTGTGTCTAACACCCCTGTCATGGCAGTGTCTACAGGGGACAAAGGGGGGCCTCTTGCCACAGTTGTCCTACCCGTTGAGGGTCATCCTACTACCTTTTTAGTTGACACAGGTGCAGCCCGCAGTGTTCTCAGAGAACAAGACTTGCCTGACCCATCTTGCTTATCCGACACAGATGTCTCTTGTGTTGGTGTCGATGGCACCCCTAGAAACAACCCATTAACTAAGCTCTTGCGGGTGGGTTCTGACATACGCTCACGCTTTGTTGTCTCTTCCACTTGTCCAATTAACCTTTTAGGTGCTGATGTTCTGTCCCGTCTTCAACCCTCTATCTCTTTCACTGCTGATGGCCAGGTCCAATTATTAACCCCCCTTTCTCGCAAAGATACTTCTGTCCTCTGTTCTCTGCCCTTACTACTACACGACATCCCCCACCAAGGAGGTAAGGGTCCCACACGCCCCCAGTGCCCTGGATAGGGTCCAGCTAAACTTTGGTCCACGGGTCCTGATGACATTGGACGCCTATAAGTCCCACCTGTGGTAGTTACACTAATAAAGGGAGCTAATCCACCACTGTAACGAGAATATACCCCTACACGCAGAATCCAGCTAAACAGAGGCAAATACAGAGGAGAGATACGTCTACCGGACCTTAGAATGGCCGGACTTGACGTATATGAGAGAAGACAGAGCCAGGAACAAACCGAGGTCAAGGGCACAGAGAGACAGCGTAAACTAGGACAAGCCGGGGTCTGGTACACGGAAAACAGCAAGCCGGCAAACAGTACAGATAAGGATAAAGCGAAAACGAAGTCAGAATACGAAGCCAAAGTCAATACGAGAAAACACAACTGAACACCACAAGCGCTAAAGGGAACTGAAACAGAAACCACGATAGGGCAAGGAACAAAGGGAAGAAGGTGAGTATAAATACCTAAACATCTAATTTGATTGGTCCCTGTCACATCCACGCCCCCAAAAGGTAAGTGTATGGGGAGTGTGGCATGACAGGGACCAATGGGATGCCTTTTCCAATTTAGGCACCCACTGTCCCTTTAAGAGCGCGCCCGAGACTCGCGGCGCGCTCTTAGTTTCAGGCGGGACACGTGACCGCCTCACGCGGTCACTGCCCGCCCTCCATCCGAAGTAGTTGGATGAGCCGCGCGCGGCTCGTGCAGCCGCAGGACCGCGCGCGGCTTGAAGAGAGGACCGCGACCGGCCCCCGGTTAAGGTAAGTAACGCTACAGTACCCCCCCCTGAGGACACGCCCCCCGGGCGGGTAGGACCAGGCCTGGCAGGAAAACGTGAATGGAAAGAGCGCACAAGACGGGGAGCATGGACAGCATCGGCCGAAATCCAACTGTGCTCCTCAGGCCCATAACCCTTCCAATGTACCAAGTATTGAAGTCGACCCCTAAGGAAACGAGAGTCAAGAACAGCAGACACTTCAAACTCCTCATGACCCTCTACCGAGATAGGAGGGGGAGGAGGAGTATGCCGGGTATAGCGGTTGCGTACGAAAGGTTTCAACAATGAGGTGTGAAAAACATTAGGAATACGTAGATTCTTAGGCAGGCCTAAGGCATAAGAAACAGGATTATGTATAATACGATAAGGTCCAATGAAGCGGGGAGCCAATTTCATAGAAGGCACCCGGAGACGAATATTCCGCGTGGAAAGCAAAACCCTGTCCCCCACAACATAGGAAGGAGCTGCTCTGCGATGCTTGTCAGCCTGAGCATTCTGGCGAGTAGCAGAGTCCACCAAAGAACGCTGAACCCGCTCCCAAGTATTACGCAAACCAGCCAAATGCTCATCCAGAACTGGCATGCCCTGTGAGGAGAATGCAGCCGGAAGAACAACGGGATGCTGGCCATAGACAACGTAAAAAGGGCTCTTGCCGGAAGAATCATGAGTGGCATTATTCCGAGCAAATTCAGCCCAAGGAAGCAGGTCAGACCAATTGTCCTGATGGTGAGACACAAAACAACGGAGGTATTGCTCCAGAGACTGGTTGGCACGTCCAGCAGCCCCATTAGACTGGGGATGATAAGCGGAAGAAAATGAGAGAGAAATACCCATTTCTGAACAAAAGGCCCTCCAGAACCTGGAAATAAATTGGCTACCTCTATCGGATACAATAGATACGGGAATCCCATGTAATCGAAATACTTCTCTAGCGAAGATATGAGCCAGTTCCTTGGATGTGGGCAACTTGTGAAGAGACACGAAGTGAGCCATTTTGGAGAACCGATCCACTATCATCAGGATTACTGTGTTACCATTTGAAGGGGTAATTCAACAATAAAATCCATGGACAGGTTAGACCAAGGTCTCTCGGGAACGGGTAACGGATGCAACAGCCCACAAGGAACTCTACGGGAGGATTTCATACAGGCACAAGTAGTACAAGCACTTATATAGTCAGTGACATCCTTTCGTAAGGAATCCCACCAAAAATACCGAGAAACAGCTGACACCGCTTTGGAAATACCAGGATGTCCAGCGGTCTTAGTATCATGATATAATGACATAATATCCCGTCTCTCAGGAACATCAACGAACAGTTTATCATTAGGCCTCTCGCTAGGTGCCATGCTTTGTTTCGCTTGTATGGTCTGTAAGAGGGACGAGGAAATAGACAAAATAGTAGTAGCTATTATCCTGTCTGGGGGAATGACAGGAGTAACATCAATCTCCTGTTTGTCAGTAGTTTCGAACTGTCTGGACAGAGCGTCTGCTTTAGTGTTGCGATCACCTGGCCTTTAGGTGATAATAAAATTGAAACGGGACAAAAATAGTGACCACCTAGCCTGCCTGGAAGACAATCTTTTGGCTTCGCTAAGATAGGATAGGTTCTTGTGATCCGTAAAAATGAGGATAGGATCCTTAGTTCCCTCTAACAAATGTCTCCACTCTGAAGTGCTAAAGTAATAGCAAGGAGTTCACGATTACCCACATCATAATTTTTCTCTGCTTTGGACATTTGTTTAGAAAAGAAGCCGCATGGATGCAATGGCTTCTCAGGCGACTCTCTTTGGGATAAGACAGCACCTACCCCAATATCCGAAGCATCAACTTCAAGAATATAGGGCAGAGAGGGGACAGGATGCTGTAAAATAGGTGCAGAGGCGAACGTAGTTTTAAGAAATTCAAAAGTCTGAAGTGCCTCGGTAGACCAAACACGAGTATTGCCATCCTTTTTAGTCATACGGGTAATAGGTGCTACAATGGACGAGAAACCTTTGATAAAACGTCTATAATAATTGGAGAACCCAAGAAAACGCTGAATAGCTTTCAGACCTTGCGGTAGAGGCCATTCTATTACAGCAGCTAGCTTCTGGGGATCCATACGAAAACCTTTAGCGGAAATCAAATACCCCAAGAACTGGACTTCGGTTTGGTCAAACAGACATTTTTCTAGCTTGCAATAAAGACCATTAGCAAGAAGGGTCTTCAAAACTGTCGTAACATGTCTGTGATGAGTGTGTATATCTGCAGAATATATTAAAATGTCGTCCAAGTATACGATAACAAATGTGTGAATAAAATCTCTCAATACATCATTAATAAATTCTTGGAATACTGCTGGGGCATTGCAAAGCCCAAATGGCATAACAGTGTATTCGTAATGACCGGATCTAGTGTTGAATGCAGTCTTCCATTCGTGATTTTCCTTTATACGTATCAAATTGTATGCACTCCTAAGGTCTAATTTAGTGAACACAGTGGCATGTTTCAGCCTGTCAAACAATTCTGTAATCAAAGGTATAGGGTATGCATTTTTGATAGTGATTTTGTTTAGACCTCTATAATCTATACACGGTCTTAAATCACCTTCTTTCTTCGATACAAAGAAGAACCCTGCTCCAGCTGGAGAAGAGGATCTCCTAATAAACCCTTTTTCTAATGATTCCTTGATGTACTCCTCCATGACACGGTTTTCTTGAACTGATAAGGGGTACACCCTGCCCTTTGGAGGTATAGTGCCAGGCAACAAGTCAATAGCGCAATCATAGGGTCTGTGAGGCGGTAATTTCTCAGCCTCCCTTTTATCGAAAACAGTCTTTAGAGATAAGTACTGAGGGGGTATAACCATAGACAAAGGAGGACTGGTAGGTACCTCAATAGAATTCAAAGGTGTGACTTCCAACGTACAAGACTCGTGGCAGGCCTTACTCCATGATTTTATTTGCCCTGTCTCCCAGTCAAAAATGGGATTGTGAGCACGTAACCATGGATACCCTAATACTAACTGTGAAGAGGGAGAGGTGATAACCTGGAATCGAATGGTTTCGTAGTGTAAAACCCCTGTGTACATGTGTAATGGTTCAGTCTCATGAGTAACAACTGGAGAACTTAATGGTCTACCATCTATGGCCTCAACGGCCAAGGGTATCTCCTTCTCTCTGATGGGAATGTTGTTTCTCTTTATAAAGCCAGAGTCTATAAAATTTTCAGCCGCCCCAGAGTCAACCAGAGCATATATGTTGTCAACTATACAAATCTCTCCCATATATAAAGAAACCGGGAGAAGCAAGCGGTTAGGAGGCAATTTAGGAGACTTAGATATCACACCCAAGGCCAGTCCCCTATAAGGTCTTAGGTGCGAGAGTTTTCCGGGAGTAAAGGACATTCCTTTACCATATGGTCTCCTACCACAGTATAGGCAGAGTCCCTCCCTTCTCCTATGTAATTTCTCAGTATCAGAGAGTTTGGCAACCCCTAATTGCATAGGTTCCTCCTCAGACACTTTAACACTCTCTGGTATATTAACTCTGGGGTTAATGGGTGTAACAAAACGCCTATTCCTGTTCTTGGTATAGAGCCTGTCACGAATTCTATTATCAATATCAATGAGGTAATCGATAAGGTCCTCTAAGGCAATAGGAAGCTCCTTAGCTGCTACCTCATCCAATATCGTATCTGACAAACCTTCCATAAAGGCAGTAGTTAACCCATTTTTGGTCCAATCTACCTGCGAAACAAGAGTGCGAAACTGAATAGCATAATCAGCCACAGACCTAGAACCCTGTTTAATTCTCATTAATGCTCTTGCGGCATTCTTTGACCTTTTCATTGTGTCAAAAGTTCTACGAAAAGCCGTAAGAAAACTGTTGAAATCATGTACCACAGGCCCATTAGCTTCCCAAATAGGATTTGCCCACTCAAGTGCCTTATCGGTAAGTTGGTGCATAAAGAACCCAACCTTAGACCTCTCTGTGGGAAATGAACGTGGATACATTTCGAAGTGAAATTCAATCTGATTAATAAACCCTCTGCAAGTCTTAGAGTCCCCTCCATACCTAGGAGGAGGTGTTAAATGGGCCAAAGTATTAGGCAAAGTAGATACTTCAGGGAGAAGGGGCGTAGGAGGGTTAGGTGTAGTTGCTGGAACGGTTCTAGCTAGGAGCGTCTGGAGAGCCTGAGCTATTTGATCCATACGGTGATCCTGCTCTACAAATCTTGCCTCATGGGACGCCATCTGTTGAGCTAAATCTGCGGGGTCCATGGCCCTATCGTAATGTAACGAGAATATACCCCTACACGCAGAATCCAGCTAAACAGAGGCAAATACAGAGGAGAGATACGTCTACCGGACCTTAGAATGGCCGGACTCGACGTATATGAGAGGAGACAGAGCCAGGAACAAACCGAGGTCAAGGGCACAGAGAGACAGCGTAAACTAGGACAAGCCGGGGTCTGGTACACGGAAAACAGCAAGCCGGCAAACAGTACAGATAAGGATAAAGCGAAAACGAAGTCAGAATACGAAGCCAAAGTCAATACGAGAAAACACAACTGAACACCACAAGCGCTAAAGGGAACTGAAACAGAAACCACGATAGGGCAAGGAACAAAGGGAAGAAGGTGAGTATAAATACCTAAACATCTAATTTGATTGGTCCCTGTCACATCCACGCCCCCAAAAGGTAAGTGTATGGGGAGTGTGGCATGACAGGGACCAATGGGATGCCTTTTCCAATTTAGGCACCCACTGTCCCTTTAAGAGCGCGCCCGAGACTCGCGGCGCGCTCTTAGTTTCAGGCGGGACACGTGACCGCCTCACGCGGTCACTGCCCGCCCTCCATCCGAAGTAGTTGGATGAGCCGCGCGCGGCTCGTGCAGCCGCAGGACCGCGCGCGGCTTGAAGAGAGGACCGCGACCGGCCCCCGGTTAAGGTAAGTAACGCTACAACCACGACGACCACAATACCCATTGAAGCCTGCACAAGCCCTCGCCATCTCAAAGTAAGTTGAAAGTCTATTGGCAAAAGGTGCTCTGGTCAAGTGTGTTTCACAGTGTAACACCCCTCTATTTCCAGTAAAGGAGAAGACTGTAAAAGGCCAACCTGACCAATACCGTATGATTCAAGACCTCCGCGCTGTTAATGATGTCACCAACCGAGACACTGCTGTTGTCCCTAATCCACATACACTGTTGTCACAAGTCCCTCCAACAGCTAAATTCTTCACTGTGGTTGATCTTGCAAACGCCTTTTTCAGCGTGCCCTTGGATCCCTCTTGCCAATATCTGTTCGATTTTCCCTTGGACTGTCATGCCTCAAGGTGCACAAAATTACTACTCAATTCGCCAAAGCTATGTCAACTGTCTTAGAACCTTGGCAGAAGTCTCACCCTGATGTGGTGCTGCTCCAGTATGTGGATGATCTACTCCTCTGTGCGGTTGATCTTCCAACTGCTGAACAAAATTCCGAAGATCTCCTTTGTTTTCTCGCTGAAGACGGATGTAAAGCCCCCAGAACGAAACTTCAGTGGTGCCGGCCCTCTGTGGTCTTCTTGGGACATTGCCTTTCCCATGGTACCCGTTACCTCACAAAGAACAGAATACTTGTATTACCAATCTCTCTCTCCCATCTACTCATCAAGCTCTTCATGCCTTCTTGGGCCTCATCACATACTGCAGGTCTTGGATCCCTGAGGCTTCTCAGCTCATGCAACCTCTCTATGATGCTTTGAAGACTGAACCATTTTCATTGTCTTTAACAGCTCGCTCCTGCTACCATGCCCTTCAAAGGGCCATCTCCTCTGCCCCAGCTTTGGGCCTACCTAACTATCAGCAACCATTCAAACTTTTTGTTTCTGAAAAGATGGGCCATGCTTCAGGGGTCCTTACACAATCACATGGTTCCCGTCAACGCCCTATGGTTATTTCTCTTGCATGCTGGACCCCGTGGCTCGAGGCGGTCCTTCTTGTTTACGTGCTGTGTTTGCTGCCAGTGCCCTGCTGGACAAAACGTATTACTTTGTTCTCGGACATAAACTCACTGTCCTTGCTCCCCATGATATCACGGCCATCCTGAATCAAGTCCAACCGAAACACCTCTCCTCCCTGAGACACCTCCGCCTTCAAACCTCCCTCCTCTTGTCTGATAACGTCACTCTACAAAGATTTTACTCTTTGAACCCAGCCACTCTTCTGCCACTTCCCAAGGGGGGAGTACCACAATACTGGTACAGTCTGGACATAAACCCTGATGTTCACATGGACCTTCAAGTGAAAAAGCCCATGGTTCCACATGACAAACAACCTGAGGGCTACTTACATTGTACCCTGTCGTTCAGGAATCACCCCAGGTCCTGACCCATACTATGAAGAAGAATTATTTAGCCTGGTGGAAATACGCATCACCCTGACAGACCTGTACTGTGACTCCAGAGGAAATACTGTTATCTTGGTCTACCTGCCCATGGAGGTATCACATTTATACCACCACTGGGAGGTGGCAGTTCCTCATATCTCTTTCACCAAATCTCTCATGGAAAGAACTCGGCCCAGTGGCCAAAACATGGAGCACCGCAACTCAAGAACAGCTCACACTGACGGGGGTCACTAAAAGGACCATAAATTGCAAAACAGTCGGTTACCCACGATATCACACAGAGATATGTGAAGACATCCCTCCTACAGAACAGGACCCAGATGCCCCTCATGACTGTTTTGAACAGATGAAAATGGAGACAACCCATCTCCCAACACTGCACGAGGCTGCTCTGCCAGATCCTGACTTCACCCTGTTTGTGGATGGTTCTAGATTTGCAGACGTGCGACAATATCATACCGGATATGCTGTCACCACAGAAGACCGAGTGCTCCAAGCATCTTCACTTCCATCATCTAAGTCAGCACAAGAAGCCAAACTAATAGCCCTTACAACAGCATGCAAGATGTCTGAAGGGAAACGTGTTAACATCTATACACTGAACGCTGTTGGAGAAAGTCTCACTGTGCATCTGACTTTCTCCACTATAAATTTATGCTGAGCTCATACAGCTTGGCTTTTTCCTCTGCAAAGGTTAATTACTTCAATACCCTCATAACCACACTCTCCCGCGAACCCAAACGACTATTTCACACATTTAACTCTCTTCTTCGCCCTGCTGTTCCTCCTTCACCTACTAACTTTACCGCCTTAGACTTTGCAACTCACTTCACTGACAAGATCTCTACAATCAGAGAAGAGATATCTCATCTTTCTTCTTCCCCTTACAATATGTAACGGCTACCCTGGTAGAGAGAGGGTATCGGCCGTTGGAGACGTCCTTTTTCCCTGCAAGCTGCTGTGGAGAAGTAAGCTGGTATAATCCCATTCACGATATCCAGAGTAAAAGTCAGGTTCAGCTGTAACAGGAGCAGAATAACATTCCCAAATAATCCCCTTCCAAGAACGAGACAAGGCTACGTTTTGCAGGGTCAAGAAGATCTGAGGTCTGGGAGAACCAGCCTGCTTTTTATTAGGAACAAGTACACACAGGACACTCCCAGGGGGAGGATGAAAATAACCAATTACACACAGGGTAACACCCCCACGTCTCCTCCCCTCAGATAAACACATAACATAATTATAACGTACATAAATTTACCCACATTCTGGATGTACCCCAAAAACAGGGGGTACACCTTTAAGTCCAGCACCGCTTAATAGCTACCACTCAGGGGAATAACATATTCAAATTTCAAGTCATTCGGTTGTGGGGTTCGGGAGTTATGGGTCTTTGAAGTTTTGACCGACCGCACAGGATTTTCAGCCGAAAAGAGTTCCACAAGTTTTGGCCTTGCGGTCGGTCCCCGTTCGTGAATAAAAACCCCACGAACCCCTTGCCCTCCACAGTAATCCTGCCGTTCGCCTGAATCCCCATGCATGCTTAAACAAAACTACCGAACGGCCGGTCGTTCGGTAGTTTCAGCACGAACTTACGAGCTCCTGGAGGTCTCAGCGGTGTTCGCCTGTTTGCGTATCCGTTTTTAGTTCCATGCGTTCACAGGCAAACACCGCCGTTCGTGCGTAAGATGGCCGCGAACACGTGTAAAGTCCCGAAATGGCGGCCACCTATTCTCAGACAAAGGGATTCGTCTGAACCAGGCGAACGGCTGTATTCTCCAGTAATGGTATTCCCTTGCAATAATTTCGCCATTTTCACTGTTTTAGTCCACAGGGCTTTGGTGCTGGTGAAGTCCTGTTACACTGCTCCCCTTTTGTGGAACACCCCGGCAGACCCGGATTGATCCTTTTCGGGTCAACTTGGGGCTGTCCGGTCCTTGTTAGGGTAATAGTTCTGTTTGTCTGGACAGACCATCGGCATTTCCATTAAATTTGCCAGGGCGGTATTGGATAGAGAAGTTATAGGGTTGCAGTGCGAGGCTCCATCTTAATAAACGTCCATTGTCTCCAGCTACTCTATTCAGCCATACCAGAGGGTTATGGTCGGTGATTAGAGTAAATTCCTGCCCGTACAAATATGGGGTGAGTTTCTTTAGTGCCCAGACTAGGGCCAAGCATTCCTTTTCCACTGCCGCGTAACTCACTTCCCTAGGTAACAGTTTTCTACTGAGATACGCGACAGGGTGCTCGCTTCCATCTTCACCGACCTGGCTTAGAACTGCCCCCAGTCCATACATGGATGCATCGGTATGGACGACAAATCTTTTGTTAGGGACGGGGGCAGACAGGACAGGTGCATGGATTAGAGCATTCTTTAGGGCTTGAAAGGCGGTTTCACAGGCGGGAGACCACAGGACTATCCTAGGCAAGTTCTTTTTGGTTAGGTCTGTCAAGGGTTTTGCGATGGCGCTATAGTCTGGGACAAACCTCCTATAATATCCTGCCGTCCCCAAAAATGCTAAGACCTGAGTTTTGGTGTGGGGTGTGGGCCAGTTAGCTACCGCTTCAACTTTAGCGGGTTCTGGGCGCTGCTTCCCACATCCCACCCGGTGTCCCAGGTACTGGACTTCGGCCATGCCGAAGTTACACTTCTCTGGTTTCAGAGTCAAGCCTGCGGCTCGAATCTGATCCAGTACGGCTTCGACATGCTTTAAATGCTCCCCCCAGGTTTCGCTATAGATCGCAATGTCATCCAGGTACGCGCAAGCGAAATCCTGGAAGCCATCAAGGAGGCGGTCCACTAAGCGCTGGAATGTAGCCGGGGCGTTTTTCATCCCAAATGGCATGACTTTGAACTGGTACAAGCCAAATGGGGTGACAAAGGCCGACTTAGGGATAGCCTCCTTGTCCAGGGGGATCTGCCAATATCCTTTGCACAAATCGATGGTGGTCAGATAACGTCCCCTGGCAATGCGATCTAATAGCTCGTCTACTCGGGGCATGGGGTAGGCGTCTGTCACGGTTCTGTCATTGAGACGTCGATAATCGACACAGAACCGAGTGGTTCCGTCCTTCTTGGGAACTAGAACCACCGGGGAGGCCCACGGACTGTCCGAGGGCTCTATCACCCCCAGTCTTAACATTTCTTGGATCTCCTTCCTCATCTCCTCTTTTACTGCCTCAGGGATCCTATAGGGGGTTTGTCGGAGAGGGGTTTGTCCTGGGGTCTCTACATAGTGGGTTGCTAAGGGGGTGTACCCGGGCTCTTGGGAAAACGTCAACCCTTTCTCAGTCAGCAGCTGTCGGATCTGTCCCTTTTCGGCGGGAGTTAACCGCTCCCCTAGCTGTACGGTATTGAGTAGGGTTTTAGGTTCTGGGTTAGCTAATAGGTCGGGTATGGGTAAGCTGTCAGGGTCTTCGGCAGCGGGTATGCATATGGCGGCTATATCCTCGGGTCTTTCCTGATATTCCTTTAGTAGATTTACATGAAAGGACTTCCGGATCCTTTCATCTTTGTTGCTGGCGATTACGTAGGTGGTGTCACAGACTTGTGCTACCACTTTGTAAGGGCCCTGCCAGGAGGTCTGGAGCTTATTCCCTTTGACAGGTCTAAGTACCAGCACCTTCTGGCCTACTTGGAAGGTTCTCTGGCGGGCGCCCTGATCGTACCAACGTTTCTGGTGCCCTTGGGCCGCATGGAGGTGGTCCCGTGCCATCCGGGCTAACTGTTCCATACGGTCCCGCATTTCTAATACGTATGGCACGATGGGTACACCGTCGTGTTCTGTCTCCCCCTCCCAGTGCTCCCGGATGAGGTCGAGAGGTCCTCGTACTCTCCGGCCATAGAGCAGTTCAAAGGGAGAGAACCCTGTGGATTCCTGCGGCACCTCCCGATAAGCGAACAGGAGGTGCGGCAAGAATCGTTCCCAGTCTCTGTATTCCGCTGTAAAGGTCCTCAGCAATTGCTTTAGGGTACCGTTAAAGCGTTCACAGAGACCGTTAGTCTGTGGGTGGTACGGGGAACTAAGCAGGGACTTAATACCACAGACCTTCCACAGCTGTTGGGTTAGGTCTGCGGTAAACTGGGTCCCTCTGTCGGACAGGATTTCCTGGGGGAATCCCACTCGGGTGAATATCCCGACTAAAGCACTGGCGACAGTGTCAGCCTGGATATTCGTCAGAGCGACGGCTTCTGGGTAGCGAGTAGCATAGTCCACCACGGTAAGGATGTATTTCTTACCAGAGGGACTGGGGTTAGGTAGGGGTCCCACTAGGTCGACTGCTACCCTGCTAAATGGTTCCTCGATCACAGGCATAGGTAACAGTCGAGCTTTAGGGTGATCCCCTCTCTTCCCTACCCGTTGGCATACGTCACAAGTACTGCAGTAACGTCGCACATCCTTCGAGATCCCCGGCCAAAAGAAGGTCTGGGTGATCCTGAAGGTGGTGCGGTTACCCCCTAGATGTCCTGCCAACGGAATGTCGTGGCCAATTCGGAGAAGTTCCAACCGGTACTTTTTGGGTACCACCAGTTGGCGCTTCTGCGAAGGGGCACAGCCTCTCTTTCTGCCTTCAGCCAGTCTGTATAACCTGTCCCCATCCCATAGAAAACTTTCCCGTCCGTCCCCCCCACGGTCAGCTAATTCCCGATACTTTTGGAGGGTGGGGTCCTCTCTAGTTTCCCTCCCAAACTCCTCTGGGGTGTCCCAAGCTATGGGCCTGCTTATCGTAGTGGGGTGACATGTGGGTGCTTGGCTTACCTGGGTCTCCCGGCCTGTATTAGGATCATCTGCGACACGGGACTGTGAACGGGTGGTTACGGGACAGGCGGCAGCAGGTGTGGGCAAATATGCTGAAGTTAAAGGTCCAATGTCATTTCCCAATACGACCTCGGCAGGCAAGTTGTCCATAATGCCGACGGTGGTTTTTCCTGATCCAACTCCCCAATCTAAGTGTACTCGGGCGGTGGGCAAGCGAAAAACAGCGCCCCCTGCGACCCGAACAGCAACAGTGCGGGTAGACACATCCTCCGGCTTCACTAGGTGTTTTTGGATCAAAGTGATGGTAGCCCCGGTGTCTCTTAGGCCTTGTGCTGTTTGTCCATTCACCTTAACCTCCTGTCGGTGATGTTGTCGATTGTCTGGGGAGGCAGCTTGTATGGGGTCTGCTTCATACAAAATCCCCAGACATTCTTCAGGGCCCATTTCGGCTTCCAGACAGTGAGCCGCAGCGGGTCGTGCTGCAGGGGCCTCTGGGCTGGGAGTTGTACGCCTCCAGTTGTTGTTACTGGATCTTAGGGGACAATACCGGGCAATATGTCCGAGGTTGCTGCAGTGATGGCACGTCACCTTGGACAAATCCCGGGGGTAGTTAGTAGGCCCCTGAGGACGGGGTGGTCCTGGTGGGACTGGAGCTCGAAATTCTGGGCGTGAGACAGCGGCTGGGGCACGTGGCTCTATTTTATGAGCTTGTCGTGTAGTACCCTGGCTTACTTTCCTTGTCTCGGCATATTCGTCGGCCAGCCGAGCCGCCTCCTTTAAATTGGCGGGGCGCCGATCTCGTACCCAGTCTTGTATGTCCGCAGCCAAATCTTGGAAGAAATGTTCCATTAAGAACAACTGTAACACCTCCTCACCCGTGTGGGCTTTGCACCCTTGGACCCAGTGAGATGCTACTCTCTGTAGTCGGTTTGCCCATTCCATGTGGGAGTCCACAGCTTTCTTTTTGGACTCCCGGAAGCGACGACGGTATGCTTCTGGGGTTACCGCATACCTGGTGAGCAGTGCCTCTTTTACTTTTTGGTACTGCGTGATTTCCTCTGTAGTGAGTGCTCGGAAAGCCTCATTAGCTTTCCCTGACAGTTTTCCCGCCAGGATCGTGACCCATTGTTCTGGCGGTATGTGATGTAGTGAGCACTGCCTTTCAAAGTCCGCCAAATACCCATCAATTTCCTCGTCATTTTCTACAAAGGCTTTAAATGCAGTAAAGGGAATTTTCTTTACCGTAGTAGTGGGTAGCGGGGTAGGAACTGTCTGGGTAGTGAGCTGTCGGGCTCTTACCAGTTCCGTTTCTTGTTCCCTCTTGGTTTGTATTTCTTCCCTTGCTTCCCGGAACAGTTGGGTTATTAGTTCTGTAGACGTGACTGGATACAAAGCTAATCTCCGCTGCACAATTGCAGTAATCACATCGTCCTCACTGATGGGTGCCATGGGTTCAGTTACCTCCATGGACCTGTCCATCTCGTCCAGCTCCAGCAGGTCAGCTATCAGCTCCCTCCGTGGTCTGTTGCTGGCACTCCTACCACGATTCTCCAAAAGATCCTTTAGTGTGGGTCTTTTCAGCTTCGCATACTGTGACTCCATTCAGTGCTTGTTTGTTGGATAAAAGGACCATCCCACCGCTGCCACCAATGTAACGGCTACCCTGGTAGAGAGAGGGTATCGGCCGTTGGAGACGTCCTTTTTCCCTGCAAGCTGCTGTGGAGAAGTAAGCTGGTATAATCCCATTCACGATATCCAGAGTAAAAGTCAGGTTCAGCTGTAACAGGAGCAGAATAACATTCCCAAATAATCCCCTTCCAAGAACGAGACAAGGCTACGTTTTGCAGGGTCAAGAAGATCTGAGGTCTGGGAGAACCAGCCTGCTTTTTATTAGGAACAAGTACACACAGGACACTCCCAGGGGGAGGATGAAAATAACCAATTACACACAGGGTAACACCCCCACGTCTCCTCCCCTCAGATAAACACATAACATAATTATAACGTACATAAATTTACCCACATTCTGGATGTACCCCAAAAACAGGGGGTACACCTTTAAGTCCAGCACCGCTTAATAGCTACCATTCAGGGGAATAACATATTCAAATTTCAAGTCATTCGGTTGTGGGGTTCGGGAGTTACGGGTCTTTGAAGTTTTGACCGACCGCACAGGATTTTCAGCCGAAAAGAGTTCCACAAGTTTTGGCCTTGCGGTCGGTCCCCGTTCGTGAATAAAAACCCCACGAACCCCTTGCCCTCCACAGTAATCCTGCCGTTCGCCTGAATCCCCATGCATGCTTAAACAAAACTACCGAACGGCCGGTCGTTCGGTAGTTTCAGCACGAACTTACGAGCTCCTGGAGGTCTCAGCGGCGTTCGCCTGTTTGCGTATCCGTTTTTAGTTCCATGCGTTCACAGGCAAACACCGCCGTTCGTGCGTAAGATGGCCGCGAACACGTGTAAAGTCCCGAAATGGCGGCCACCTATTCTCAGACAAAGGGATTCGTCTGAACCAGGCGAACGGCTGTATTCTCCAGTAATGGTATTCCCTTGCAATAATTTCGCCATTTTCACTGTTTTAGTCCACAGGGCTTTGGTGCTGGTGAAGTCCTGTTACACAATACTTCCCCTAACTTCACTCCCTCTGCTGTTCTATGTTCATTCGCACCCGCTACATTGGAAGAGGTTTCTGCTCTGCTCCAGTCCTCCCGCCCCACCACCTGCTCCCTAGATCCAATTCCCTCGCATCTCATCCGTACTTGTCTTCTTCTCTTTCTCCACCTCTCACTAAAATTCTCAATCTCTCTCTCTCCTCTGGTATATTTCCATTGCCCTTCAAACATGCAACTGTAACCCCAATTCTAAAGAAGCCCAATCTTGACACTAACTCCCCATCCAACTATCGTCCTATCTCGCTACTGCCTTTTGCATCCAAGATCCTTGAAAAAATTGTGTATGCGAGATTGACAGACTTCCTCGAGTCCAATCTCTGCTAGACCCACTTCAGTCTGTTTCCGCGCTAAGCACTCTGTGGAAACGGCACTGACCAAAGTATCCAATGATCTACTCGCTGCAAAATCTCGTGGTCACTACTCTATCCTAATTCTCCTTGACCTGTCTGCGGCTTTTGACACTGTTGATCATCAACAGCTTCTTCTCATCCTCCGCAATATCGGTCTACAAGATACTGCTCTCTCCTGGTGCTCTTCCTACCTCTCCCAGCGCTCTTTTAGTGTTTCTTTCTCTGGCTCTGCTTCTTCTCCCCAACTCCTCTCTGTTGGTGTCCCCCAAAGTTCAGTCCTTGGTCCCCTACTGTTCTCCATCTATACTGCCTCCCTTGGTAAATTAATTAGCTCCTTTGGCTTTCAATATCATTTCTATGCAGATGACACGCAAATCTACCTGTCCTCTCCTGATCTCTCCCCGTCCCTCTTGACTAGTGTCTCTGACTCCCTCTCTGCTGTTTCTAACTGGATGGCTGCCCACTTCCTTAAACTAAACTTGACCAAAACTGAAATTCTGGTCTTTCCTCCCTCAAGTGTTGTTACTCCTGTGTCTGTCTCCCTCCAATCAACGGTGCTACCATCAGCTCCACCACGCAGGCTCGCTGCCTAGGTGTTCTCTTTGACTCCGACCTCTCGTTCAAGCCTCATGTTCCATCTATCACCAAATCCTGTCCTTTCCATCTCAAAAACATTGCGAGCATCCGCCCGTACTTAACGCCAGATGTGACTAAGGTGTTGGTCCATTCCACTGTCCTTTCTCGCCTTGACTACTGTAATCCGCTTCTCAGTGGTCTTACATGCTCCCAACTAGCGCCATTACAGTCCATAATGAATGCGGCGGCGAGGCTCATCTTCCTGTCCGCCCGCACCTCCCATGCCTCACCCTTCTGTCAGTCCCTACATTGGCTTCCTATAAAATATAGAGCTCAATTTAAAATTCTGGTTCTTGCTTTCAAATCTCTACATAATGCTGCTCCCACCTATCTATCCTCCCTTAAACACAAGTATGTCCCGTCTAGGCCCTTACGATCTGCTGAAGACTTACGTCTATCTTCTGTCCGTACTCCCACCTCTGATGCTCGCCTTCAAGATTTCTCGAGGGCTGCACCGTTCCTGTGGAACTCGCTTCCCTCCTCCGTTAGATGCTCACCCAGTCTCCACTCCTTCAAAAAATCGTTAAAAACCCACTTCTTCATAAAAGCGTATCAATTAAACTGTTAATAGCTCCTGACTGATTCCTCTTCTGCAACTGTCACTAGTCTAATACTATCCTTACCTTTTTGTGTCATTTTACCCCACTCCCTCTAGCATGTAAGCTCATTGAGCAGGGCCCTCAACCCCTCTGTTCCTGTGTGTCCAACTTGTCTGGTTACAACTACATGTCTGTTCGTCCACCCATTGTAAAGTGCTGCGGAATTTGACGGCGTTCTATAAATATCATAATAATAATAATGATAATAATACAGACTCATGGTATGCCCTGGGCGTAGCGCATGATTTTGGCTTAATCTGGAAGACAAGGGGTTCCTTACAGCAGCAGGTACTCCGGTGAAACATGGCGCAGCTATCAACGAACTAATGGATTCCTTACTGCTCCTCGAAGAGGTGGCCAAATTGAAGGTAAAGGCCCACGGGAGACTAAATTCAGAAGAAGCACATGGCAACCACTTAGCCGACCAGGCCGCTAAGGATGCGGTGCACCAGTGTTGGGAAGTGGACAGAAGAGTGTCCGTCAAAAAGACTCATATTTACACCATGCAGACCTTACCCACCGATCTCAAGCTCCTAAGAGAACAACAGGCCGCAGCCACCCCTCAAGAAAAACAAAGTTGGAAAGACAAAGGGGCAGCCCTCCAATTCTGTCTACCCAAGAGTATGTACCCAGCTGTCGTCCAGTGGGCCCATGGACCAGCTCATTTATCTAAGCATCTCATGAACTCTTTGATTGATAAATATTTTGAAGCTCCCGGAATCACCACTTTGACACGAAATTACTGCAGATCCTGTACCATCTGCGCCAGATGTAACCCCGGGAAAATAATTAAAGCTGCACCAAACCATTTAGCTAAACCACAGTACCCTTTCCAGAGGATCCAAATTGATCATATCCAAATGCCAAAGAGTGGCCGGTATGAATACACACTGGTCATGGTGGATATGTTTTCAGGGTGGCCAGAAGCCTTTCCAGTCACTAATCTCACTGCCAAGACCACGGCAAAGCACCTACTTACCGAAATCATCCGCAGATATGGAGTTCCTGAGGTGATCGAAAGTGACCAGGGAACATCCTTCACCGCCTTACTAACCAAAGAAATCTGGGCAGCACTGGGGGTCACCCACAGAGTAGTGGTAAGGTAGAACGCATGAATGGAACCTTGAAAGCCAGAATGCTTAAGATGGCCCAAGAAACTAACCTACCCTGGCCGGAAAGTCTTCCCATAGCACTATTTACGATAAGGTACACTCCAAGAGGGAGATTTAGCTTATCCCCCTACGAGATTTTATTTGGTACAGCACCCAGGTTAGGCTGCTACTTTCCTCAACAACTCCAAATTCAGTCAGATGCAATGGTAGATTATATAACTGCACTCTCTCATGCTTTGACCAAAATCCATGCACAGGTGTTTTTTTCTATTCCAGATCCAGAATCAAATACAGGCACACATAAACTCCTTCCTGGTGACTGGGTTATGGTCAAGAAATTCCTGAGAAAGCACACTCTTGAACCAAGGTTTGATGGTCCATTCCAAGTCCTATTGACCACATCTACCTCGGTAAAATTGGCTGGGAAGACTACCTGGATACACGCCTCACACTGTAAGTTCCTTGTCCAGAGGAAGCAGATCCCGATAAACTATGAGCTTCCTGTGTCTATTTCTGCTTCTAGGCCTATTAAAGGCCCAACAAGTAGCTATTACCAAAGATAATCATGTTTACACATTCTGGTATAACTCTTTAAACACACATGTAGCTACTTTTACCTTTGATTACTGTGATATTGTTCCTTGTACCTTTCCACAGTCATAACACTCAGCAATATACAAAGACATACCCAATAGAAAGGACCCATACATTTGTGTGGCAGGTGACCATTGGGAACATCACTGTAGTACCTGGAAAGCAGCAGGTTGGAACATAGGCCAACCATGGGGCTACAGACCACAAAGCGCCTTGGATAGGGTGGACAGACATGGGAAACCCTTATTACACAGAATGACCTTATGTAAGACAACAGGGTCTACCCCAATGAAACTCACTTTGAACATAGAACATCCCAGCCCAGGGGACGCTGGGGAGTACGTAATGGGAATGTATTGGAAAGGTACTGTGGTACTCCGCAGATGTGGCCAAAATAGTTAAAAACAAAAAGTTAGCATTTAGGAATTATAAAAAAACCCAGAGTGAGGGAGACAAAATGATCTATAAGATTAGGCAGAAAGAGGCTAAACAAGTTATAAGAGCTTCCAAATCACACACAGAAGAGAAAATAGCACAGTCAGTAAAAAAGGGGGATAAAACATTTTTTAGATACATAAATGAGAAAAGAAAAGTAAAACAAGGATTAGTTAGATTAAAAACAAAAGAAGGAAGGTATGTAGAAGAGGATAAAGGTCTAGCTGACTGCCTCAATGAATATTTTTGTTCTGTATTTACAGATGAAAATGAAGGAAAGGGACCTCAGTTGAGAAAAAGGATAAATGAGTCATTTATTACACGTGAGTTTACAGAGGAAGAGGTTCTATTTCAACTGTCAAAAGTAAAGACAAATAAGTCAATGGGACCTGATGGAATACACCCAAAGCTATTAAAAGAGCTTAGTGGTGTACTAGCAAAACCATTAACAGATTTATTTAACCAATCATTGTTAACAGGAGTAGTCCCAGAAGATTGGAAGTTAGCGAATGTTGTTCCCATTTACAAGAAAGGTAATAGGGAGGAGTGGGGCAACTATAGGCCAGTAAGCCTTACTTCAGTAGTGGGGAAAGTGATGGAAACCATGTTAAAGGATAGGATTGTTGAACATCTAAAAACACATGGATTTCAAGATCAGAGACAACATGGGTTTACTTCAGGGAGATCATGCCAAACTAATCTTATTGATTTTTGATTGGGTAACTAAAATTATAGATCAGGGTGGTGCTTACCTAGATTTCAGTAAGGCTTTTGACACTGTTGCACATAGAAGGCTTATCAATAAACTGCAATCTTTAAGTTTGGATTCAAATATTGTTGAATGGGTAAGGCAGTGGCTGAGTGACAGGCAACAGAGGGTTGTAGTTAATGGAATATATTCGAAGCTTGGACTTGTTACCAGTGGGGTACCTCAGGGATCTGTACTTGGACCCATTCTCTTTAATATTTTTATTAGTGATATTGCAGAAGGTCTTGATGGTAAGGTATGTCTTTTTGCTGATGATACTAGATATGTAACAGGGTTGATGTTCCAGGAGGGATAAGCCAAATGACAAATGATTTAGGTAAACTAGAAAAATGGTCAGAATTGTGGCAACTGACATTTAATGTGGATAAGTGCAAGATAATGCATCTTGGACGTAAAAACCCAAGGGCAGAGTACAAAATATTTGATAGAGTCCTAACGTCAACATATGAGGAAAGGGATTTATGGGTGATTATTTCTGATGACTTAAAGGTAGTCAGACAATGTACTAGAGCAGCAGGAAATGCTAGCAGAATGTTTGGTTGTATAGGGAGAGGTATTAGCAGTAGAAACATGCCATTGTACAGAACACTGGTGAGACCTCACTTGGAGTATTGTACACAGTACTGGAGAACGTATCTTCAGAAGGATATTGATACCTTAGAGAGGGTTCAGAAAAGGGCTACTAAACTGGTTCATGGATTGTGGGATAAAACTTACCAGGAAAGGTTAAAGGATCTTAACATGTATAGCTTGGAGGAAAGACGAGACAGGGGGGATATGATAGAAACATTTAAATATATAAAGGGAATCAACACAGTAAAGGAGGAGACTATATTTAAAAGAAGAAAAACTACCACAACAAGAGGACATAGTCTTAAATTAGAGGGACAAAGGTTTAAAAATAATATCAGGAAGTATTACTTTACTGAGAGGGTAGTGGATGCATGGAATAGCCTTCCAGCTGAAGTGGTAGAGGTTAACACAGTAAAAGGAGTTTAAGCATGCGTGGGATAGGCATAAGGCTATCCTAACTATAAGATAAGGCCAGGGACTAATGAAAGTATTTAGAAAATTGGGCAGACTAGATGGGCCGAATGGTTCTTATCTGCCGTCACATTCTATGTTTCTATGTTTCTATGTTTAAGGGGGTGGCTCATATAACAAGTTGGGGACCTTCTATTTACAAGACATGCTTACATCACCTGACTGGGTAGACTCTACGCACATGACGATTAACCCTCTAAAACCACACATTAAAACCCTTAAAGACATGGTAGCCATTGCTAATCCCACGTTTGAAGACACTATGGCTGTGGAGACTGGGTTTTCAGATACTAATCTGTGGCTTGAGTGGATGAGGTATAATGCTAATTCACACAATAAAACTAACTGTTTTGTTTGTGGAGGGGCCAGACCCCATCTGGGTACAGTGCCTCTCAGTCTACCTTCAGATGTTGAAACATGTTTCCTAAGTCTCTATGCGCAGTCACCAACAAACTCATCTGTGTGTGAATCATGGAAAAAGGTATACCCAATAACCCAAGGGAATATCAGGCTACCTGATGGGATCACCGTGTACCCAGGTAACTACACTTGCTACAAAATACATTGAGGATACATAAATGAGAAAAGAAAATATGTGGGTAAATTCCCTTCTGGCTACTGTACTACCTATCACTGCCCTATTAGTAAATCATGTTAAGTCCGTAGGAGACATTTATTGGCTATGTGGTGACATGCAGCTCAGATCTAAAATGACTGGCCTGTGGTGGGGAGAATGCACTCTGACCAAAGCTATCATGCCCATACATACAGTATAATTTCTGATAACCACCAAGGCTCACTTGATTCACCACACACATATTTTAGGGTAAAAAGAGAAACACCTGTTCGAGGTAGTTTCGACCCACATATATATATCGATGCCATAGGTGTACCAAGGGGGGGTACCAAACGAGTTCAAGGCCAGAGATGAGGTTGCGACAGGATTCGAATCCTTGATCCCACTCATCATCGCTAGAATGTTAATTGGATCAATTATATTTACTATAATCAGCAACGCTTTGTCAATTACACGAGAGATGCCCTCCAGGGTTTGGCAGAACAGTTACAGACTACCTCCCAAATGACATTTCAGAATCGAATGGCCTTAGACATGATACTAGCAGAGAAGGGGAACGTGTGTAAAATACTTCCCGATACTATGACATGCTGTACCTTCATCCCAGATAATACAGGCCCCAATGGTAAGGTAACTAGGGCCATAGAGAAAATTAGAAAGTCTCTCTGATGAATTAACAAAGAACTCGGGAGTCCCCAATTCATGGGACAGATGGTTTGGTTGGATGAGTGGATGGCAGAAAACTCTCCTTCAAGTAGGCATGGCGGTTCTTACTGTGGTAATTCTCTTTCTCTTCCTGACTTGCTGTGTGACGCCCTGTGTGCAGAAATACTTACAGAAGACTGTAGGTCAGACCATTGACCACACCACACCTACATTCCTACATCAAGATATCGACAACATGGACTGTGATACCCCACACACACCTCTTCAGTCCCACCACCTCAAAAGGACAACTACTTCTTTATAGGGACAGTCTCTGTCTCCACGGGTAGAAGTCTGACGCGGGAGATGTAGTCGGTTAGCCACTACGGGATACCCGCACAGTGAAGCGTTCGAGGCCTGTTGATTGAGGATTGAGCAGTGAGGCTGCAGGGGCATGTTCTATACACCAAAACTGCTTCATTAAGCTAAAGTTGTTCAGGTGACTATAGTGTCCCTTTAACTCAATTTATGTTAGTAAAATGCCTTATTCAATCAGCATTATTCAACTTTATATGTTATTTACCTAAAATGGCCGCTAGGGAGTTTCCCTTTGACATCGAATAACACCCTCACTAACAAGATGGCGCTGGAATCTGGGGGAGACCTCCAAGATACCAGTGACATCACACCCGGTAGGAAGAGCAATAAATGAACCACTTAACACCTAACCAATTATTGTTGTATTATTCCATGTTATCTCTGACAAAGCATATGATGTCATTTTGCTTTATAAGGGGCATGCCGTCCCCTCAGAAAAAACATTCCTCAAGTTTTTCATTAACCCGAAACCTGTGTCTGGTGTGAATTACTTTAGGAGCGTGCAGGCATTACTTCTTAATTTGGCCGGGGGGCAGATACACAAGATAATCAATTAATTGATTGATTCCACATCACTCTATCTCCCAATTATCCTCTATCTCCCAGTATCTCTCTATGATCCTCTATCTCCCAGTCTCTCTCTCTATGACCCTCTATCTCCCAGTCTCTCTCTCTATGATCCTCTGTCTCCCAGTTTCTCTCTCTATGACCCTCTCTCTCTATGATCCTCTATCTCACAGTCTCTCTCTCACTCTATGATCATCTATCTCCCAGTCTCTCTCTCTCTATGATCCTCTATCTCCCAGTCTCTCTCTCTCTCTATGATCCTCTATCTCCCAGTCTCTCTCTCTCGGACCCTCTATCTCCCAGTCTCTCTCTCTCTATGATCCTCTCTCTCTATGATCCTCTGTCTCCCAGTATCTCTCTCTATGACCCTCTCTCTCTATGATCCTCTATCTCCCAGTCTCTCTCTCTCTCACTCTATGATCCTCTATCTCCCAGTCTCTCTCTCTCTGACCCTCTATCTTCCAGTCTATCTCTTTCTCTGATCCTCTATCTCCCAGTCTCTCTCTCTCTGATCCTCTATCTCCCAGTCTCTCTCTCTATGAACCTCTATCTCCCAGTCTCTCTCTCTATGATCCTCTATCTCCCAGTCTCTCTCTCTATGACCCTCTATCTCCCAGTCTCTCTCTCTCGGATCCTCTATCTCCCGGTCTCTCTCTATGACCCTCTATCTCCCAGTCTCTCTCTCTCTCTATGATCCTCTATCTCCCAGTCTCTCTCTCTCTCTGATCCTCTATCTCCCAGTCTCTCTCTCTCTATGATCCTCTATCTCCCAGTCTCTCTATCTCTATGATCCTCTATCTCCCAGTCTCTCTATCTCTATGATCCTCTATCTCCCAGTCTCTCTCTCTCTCTATCCTCTATCTCCCAGTCTCTCTGTCTATATCCTTTATCTCCCAGTCTCTCTCTCTATGATCCTCTATCACCCAGTCTCTCTCTCTATGATCCTCTATCTCCCAGTCTCTCTATGACCCTCTATCTCCCAGACTCTCTCTATGACCCTCTATCTCCCAGTCTCTCTCTCTCACGCTATGATCCTCTATCTCCCAGTATCTCTCTCTATGATCCTCTATCTCCCAGTCTCTCTCTCTCTATGATCCTCTATCTCCCAGTCTCTCTCTATGATCCTCTATCTCCCAGTCTCTCTCTCTATGACCCTCTATCTCCCAGTCTCTCTCTCTCGGATCCTCTATCTCCCAGTCTCTCTCTCACTCTATGACCCTCTATCTCCCAGTCACTCTCTCTCTATGATCCTCTATCTCCCAGTCTCTCTCTCTCT
>OW240920.1:148022415-148157303 GCA_933207985.1 Pelobates cultripes | reverse complement strand
GATCATATCCCAATTTTCTGTTTTATGCTTTATTCACCATTTTGTGTTTGTGTAGGCTTTCAGTCAATGACAGCAGAGTGTTGGATCTCCTACTTGGGGCCTTGTAGACCCGGTACCAGACTGGCTCTTTGGTGGAATATTGCCAACATCCAATTATGTATACCTGCTTGCTTTGCTATTCAGGAAAAGTCATTGTATTGTAGACTCCACTTTGCCATTAGCCAGTATGCTCCTGGAGATAAATGGTAATGTTCAGTGTGACGAAGTGCCCTTCGCCACTTGTGCCTGGAGAGGACTGCTTGCCCGCCTCTTGCCCTGTGACTATGGCCCCTGGGATGTATTGCCCTTTAAAGACATGATTTGGGCATAATGGATTTGTGTTGTGCTGCTGCTGGCCCTTTAAGAACCATCTGGGGACATACTGTGGAGTTACTGGGTGGCCACCATTTCCTGTATCAGAAGCACATGGTGAGAACAATGGATGGCGGCCATTTTAACTCACAGACACTGTTTGGACTTTTCAACACGGTGCCATCTCGCCAATATTTGGTGCACAGAGACATCGTGCAGTGGTTTTGGACTATACAGCAGGGGACACATTATACAGTGATTGTTTTTCATTTAGCCTGTATATGTTCTGCAGAATCTGCATTAAACTGTATTTTCCAAAGTACTGAACGGATCTGGGTGAATTTTGGATATGTGGTTCACCCAGATCCCCCGGTTCCAAGGATATACTTTTATGGGGTTATTGCATGTTTTGGGGTCCCTGTGTGTTTTATGAAACTGTATTATTTCTGGCCAGCAGATAATTGAGCTTTGTGTATTGTAGAAACTCAATTATCTAGCCTGGCCCAGAGGAGGAGTTTTGTGTTGCATAAATTGTGAGTTCTGTGTGCCAGTAAATCAGTCTTGTTCCAGCATTAAGCCTTGGCTCATGTTTGGGGGAAGGGATACCTACACTCTGGGGATTGCTATAATCACTTACTCCCCAGAGGAAGCTCTTGCAATAGCTTGATTTGTTCCTGTTCCTGCTCTCTGGGGAAAGAGAGGTTCACCCACTGGAAGCTGGATCCTGGCCTTGGGTCCAGGGTGGGTGGAAACAGCAGAGACCCCGGCGCAGTTGCATCGCTGGAAGTGGGGTCTGCAGTGCTGATGGTGTCGGTTGGAGTGCTTGGAGTCCTCAGCGAGCACTAGGAGCATCGATTGGCGGAGGTACTCAGTCGGAGTGCCAGCGTTCCGTCACATTCAGATTCAAAGCTTTTACTAAATCTTTAAACGATTCAAAAGAAGACTGTAACAAGAGCCCTCTGTTTTCCCAGTGCTTATATTGTTTCCCTTTTCTGTGTGACTATGACCCCTGTGTCTTATTTGGTTCTAAGACACTATTTCTGCCTGATGGGACTTTTACCAGTACTACTTCGACCTTTCGAAGTGATTCGCAGTGGTACTTCGAACTGTCGAACAGCCGAAGTACCGGACCACCCATAATTGGAAGTGTGCTGCTTGTTAACCTCCCAGAAGTTGTGGTTAACTGCAGCTTAATTGATGAACGGCTGGGTGGTCGCCGTTCCTGTAGCCGAAAACGTGGCGGTGGCCATCTTGTTTAGTCGAACACGACCAGCGGTGTTTTGTCGTAAGGTGCATGAAACTAGAATCAGACACTCAACGACACGAATACCGCTAGAACTTCCACTTCCAGCTAACTTCGACTAAATCCCCATGAACAGAGCGCAGTTTGGTAAAAGTAATCTACCGAACACACTTCAACTCTGACTTTGTGCACGAACAGTCTCGTTCAAATACTCAAAGTGCATTTTAATCATTGAAAATAGACCGACCGCACAGCCTAATTCTTGAACTATTTTGCGTGCAGTCGGTGAAAAGGGACTTCCAGGAATTTTCTGAACCCCTGCTCTGATTGGAGTGATTTTTGGATATGTTGGTCACCCAGATCAGGGCTATCAGGGGATATAACATTTATGGGGATATGTGATGTTTTGGGGTGTTTTCTGTACTTTGTGAAAAATTTGTTTTTCTCTGCTTGGGGATAATTGAGTTAATTACAGTATCTTGCTCAATTATCTCCCAAGCAGAGGCAAGGGATTGTGTGCTGTATTTGGAAGAGTCAGACATTGTACATTGTTTTTATTGGTCTGTACATCTTGTACTTTGGTGCTCCATCAGGTCCAGGGGGTGTTCCCCTGGCCTGAGGAATTGTATGAAAATCCAGCCTGTACAATTAAACTCTCAGATCTTCTTACCCTCAACTCGCAGCCTCGTCTCGTGTTGTAGGGAAATGCTATACCTGCTCTAATCACTAGCTCTTCTCAGAGCTCTAAGGAACTTGCTTATCACAGCAATACACTGTGATGTCGTATTGGAACTCTGCAGCGCCCTTCCAGCTTGGGGAAAGGACATATAGGCAGTAAATACCCCGACTATCCAGAGGTGACTGTCACAAAGACCAATATCCACAAATTGCAAATATTGAAGTAGAAATTCTAGCTGTTTTAGTTTACTGATGCTGATGTAAAATAACAGATGGAGTTAGTATCTTGTAATATCTTTTTTCTTGGACAAACAGAATTTTGGAATGACAAGCTTTCGGGAGATCCTTGTGACGGACTGCCTGGCACCCCAACTGTCGCTGTCGCCGAGTACCATAAGCATCACAATGGCCGTGGCTGCCTGCCCTTGGGTCCTTGCAGAAGCCTTCTCTTCCTTTCAATCATATTTAGGAGCACATAGACCGGTGTTCCTCAGATGGTATGGTAGCAGTGCTTACGTGGACACCCACCGATCTCCGTGTCCTTAGAGGGTACGGAGATTTCCTAAGTAATATTCCCCCAGGCCTGAGTGTCAAAAGGTGGTTTGGGGACAGACTAACGTCGGACTCTCAATAGGGCACAGACAGAGCAGGCCAATCATAGGGGCACAGACAGAGCAGGCCAAACACGGGCGTTGTATACGTTTTGCCGTAAGGACTAATGTGTTTGATTAGGGTCTCCAGCTACGTTTACTGGTCCTCAGGGTATATAGGTGCTAGTTATTCCAATACGTTAAGGCATCCCAGGCCTGGTAGTTTCCTAATCTTCATAGGTAATTGTTACAAACTGCTATTTGTAACTGGCCCTTTAAATGGCAAATTGCCCTGCTTCCCTGGGTTGTGGAGAAGCCTATTTGCCAGCCTCCTTCCGCATGACTATGGCCCCTGGGAGATTGTGAAAGCTTATGGACTTTTGTTGGGTGTGTATGGCCCTTTAAGACAGTCGGTGGACATATTGGGGCTTATGTATTTTTTATGGGACTGGTGCTGGCCCTTTAAGCACCTTTTTGGGGCATAGGGAACATTGGGACACTGCCCCTTTAAGACGGTGTCCCCAGACTCTGTTGGGACACTGCCCCTTTAAGACGGTGTCCCCTGTGTCCCCAGACCTGGTTAAAACCCTTTGTTCCTGGCTATTTCCTACTTGGTTCAGTAAATGGGGCTTACTGAACCAAGTACCACACAGGCGGACCACCTGTATTGGGAGTGTGTCTGCAATTTACCTCTCAGAAGCTGTGGTTAACCGCAGCTTAATTGACAATACTGGGTGGCCTTCGTTCGTTTGCCGAACACGTGTAGCCAAATTCATGGAACTAAAATCTGCTACACATTTCCGCGAACACCGCTGAGCCTTACCTTCTCCCATACTGATCTTTCAGCCGCAGAGACTAAGTCCCATTCAGCCTGAAATAGACTGACTGCACAGCCCAAATCTATGGAACTGTTTAACCCCTGGATGGATTTGGCTGATTTTTGGTTATGTTTATATTTGAAGGTTGCTGATTTATGGAGACTGGATGTGTAGTTTTAAAGTTACAGTGTATAGATAAAACTGTATTTTTCATGCCTGTGTTAATTATGTTAAACCGTTGTGTACCATAATTATATCACAGGCAGAGGGGAGGATTTTTGTGTGTAATTGCTGGGAGTGTTTCTGGAATGTACGTTTATTATTGGTTGTTGTGTAAAACCCTCTGGGTGGTCCTATCTCAGGGAAACCTGCATAAAAGAAGGTTCTTTGTGTGCCAATAAACAGTGACTTGACCCTCTAACTTGCAGCCTTGACTCATGTTTGTGGAGGACAGCTATAATCACTACAGGGATTGCTATGCTCTTCATACTCCCTTAGCTACTGAGCTCTTGTAAGAGCTCTTGTTCCTGATCGTGCTTCGCTCTACAGAAGGAAGAGGTTCACCTACTGGAACCTGGAGCCTGGTCGTAGGTCCAGGGTGGATAGCAGACGGCGAGATCCCAGTCCAGCAGCGGCGGTTCGTGGAGTCTGCAGTACTTATGGTGTATATGCAGTAGTTATGGTATTTACGGTGCTGATGGTCCTTTGGTGAGCGCTAGGAGCATCCTTTCTACGGTCCAACTTCCAGCCAGCCTGGAGGCAACCGTAACAGTAATCACAGATAAAACTCAGCTGCAGAAAATCCCTATGTAGCACAGAGTCCCATGTGTAGAGAAACACCCCTAGAAATTGCCCTCTATAGGGCAGACTGAGTGGGATTTATGGGGCCAGATAAGATCCAAAACTCAGAGGTAGGGCCTTCCCAGATCGTCACTATGGAGGGGCAAATCCTACCTGTCTATCCACCTTTTATCATAAATACTGATCCTCCTGTCACTTTAATAAAATGTATATCAGCTGGCAAGGGCTAGAGGAAATCTGATAGCCAGCAGCGCCTTCACACATAGGACAGTGACAAGAAAGCAATTACAGAACCTCATCACCAAGTCCCACTAACTTAATGTTCCAACATGGTGCCAAAATCAGGAAGGGTGAGTACGTTTCCAACGGGGGAGGGGGGCTGGTCAAAGATGCATTTTTCAAGTTTGCAATAAAGTTTATTTTTAAGCAAGGTTTGCAGCACTTGTTTGACATGTTTGTGGTGAGTCTGAAGGTCAGGGGAATAAATAAGGATATCATCCAGGTATACTAGGACAAATGAATAAATATAATCCCTGAGTACATCTTTAACAAAATCCTGAAACACGGCCGGAGCATTGCACAACCCGAAGGGCATCGCAAGGTACTCATAGTGCCCACTTCTGGTATTAAATGCCGTTTTCCACTCATGATTTTCCTATATCGTTACCAAATTATACGCACTCCTAAGGTCAAGTTTGGTAAAGACTTTAGTACCCTGGAGTCTGTCAAATAGTTCGGAAATGAGGGGAGCGGGGTAGGCATTATTAATGGTGATTTTGTTTAATGCCCTGTAGTCTATGCATGGACGTAATTCACCATCTTTTTAAGATACAAAAAAGAACCCTGCACCAGCAGGCGTGGATGATTTACGTATGTGACCCTAACTTAGGGAATCTTTGATGTCCTCATCCATTACTCTACTCTCTTGTGGAGATAAGGCCTAAACTGCCCCCTTGGGTGGCATAGCACCGGGAAGCAGATTTAAGGAGCAGTCATAAGATCTGTGAGGAGGTAGAATATCAGTCTGACTCTTACTGAATACCACCTTAACCTCCCAGTATTGTATGAGAACTTCTGAGACCTGAGGCGTAGTAGTGGCTAAAGTAACGATGCCCACTATTTTGGAATGGGTAACACACATCTCTCTGTACAGTCTTTACCTCATTCCAGTATTTCCCCCTTTGCCCAGTCAATATGAGGATTGTGCTTAATGAGCCAAGGAAAGTCTAATATTATGGGACAAGAAGGAGAAGCAATTATCTGAAATGTTATGTCTTCCTTGTGTAAAGCTCCAATGGAAATGTTAATAGGTAAGGTCTCCCGTCAATAGCCTCAACGGCCAGAGGTGATTATCTCTCCTTGATAGGTATAGAATGTTTTTTAACAAAATTTAAGTCAATGAAGTTTCCTGCCGCACCTGAGTCCATCAGGGCTTTGCATGAAAAGTTCTTCTTGTTACAATTGGCCGTAATATCAAGGAGAAATCTATTTTTGTTATCACCAGAGGATGTATCCTTCAAACCTAAGACCTGCCCTCTTAGGGTTCTTAGGTGCGGAGGTTTTCCGGACGTATGGGACTTAGACGTAGACTCTCTTTTCTCCTATATAGTCTCTCTGCCTCTGACAGTCTAGTGACCCCCATCTGCATAGGTTCGGGTTCGGATTGTACAGAGAGGTCATGAACAACAGGTCTGGAGAAACAAGGTGCCAATGACATAGCGATACGTCTGGTTCTAAGTCTGTTATCGTTCTGCATGACAAATGTGATAAACTCATTTAACCTTTTAGGTTGATCTTTGGCAGCAATTTCATCCAGAATTGCCTTGGATAATCCTTCTTTAAATGCAGAGATTAAACCGCTATTCGTCCAGTCTACCTCAGAAGCCAAGGTGCGAAATTGTATGGCATAATCTGAGATAGATCAGTTTCCTTGTTTGATACGTATTAGGGCAGTGGAAGCGTCATCCTCCCTGCGCAATGGTTCAAATGTTAATTAGCATTCCTGGTAGTTCTACGCAATACTCTTATTACTTTCCCATAACGGATTGGCCCAAGCTAAGGCTTTACATTTTAGTTGGTTCATTAGGTAACCAATCTTAGCTCTATCCCAGGAAAAAGATCCCTGTGAGGCCTCAAAGTGGTACTCAATTTGATTCAGAAATTCCCGGCATTCTTGAATATTACCATCAAAATGTGGGGGAGGAGATAGGGAGATAGTAGGTGCCTTATGTACTATAGATGGAGGTACTTTAGGCAGAGGTGACATAGTCAGAGAAACCTCAGGCTGTAGATGCGCTGTTCGAGTAAGAAGCGTACTGAAAGCCTGGGCAAATTGATCCATACGGTGATCATTCTCCTCTAGCTTTCTCTCACAAGCTGCTATGTGCTGACACAATTCTGCAGGATCTATGGCCATGTCGTAATGTCAGGATTACTAATAGGATCTATGGCCATGTCGAAATGTCAGGATTACTAGTAGATCCCGCACGCAGAATTATATCACACCTAGGACTAAAGGTAACGTCTTACCGGGCCTTAGAATGGCGGGACTTAACGTACCAGAGAATAGTCAGAATATTTGTCAGGGACACAGAAAGAGAAACAACGATGACTGAAAGCCAAAAGTAAAGGATAACAGAATACAGGGAAGTCGAAAACAAAGCAAAAGTCAGTAACGAGAATTAAACGCTCAGGAACACACTCTCTGATAACCTACTAAAGGAAACCACGACAGGGTAATGAGGAAAAGTAAAAAGGAGTCAGATACACCGGCACAGGGCTGCTGAGTAGCATCTCCATCAATGCCAGGAAGGTAGTTGCCATCACAGACACCACAAGGTGAGGATGAACATTTGACAAGGACACCCTCTCCGAGTCTTCGTAAACATTGCTGTGTGTTTCTGTGAAACGAATGGACGTTTACTTTATGGAGTTTGGCTGCTGTGGACCGCCAAACTCCGATCGGAGTGTAAGGGAATACTTCAAACTCCCGGACAAAGAATAAGCCGAACTCCTTCTCCACTAGAATAGGCGAAATAACACTTCCAAGTATCAATCCCCCCAAACACGAGACCAAGCTCCGTCTTGAGGGTAAAACAGGAATCTGGTTTAATGAGGGCTACCTGCCCGGTATTTATGCAGGTCTCCCACCTGGTGGACACTCCCGTAGGGGACCAGATGGGAGACTGGGACAATTGAAGTACAGTAGCCAATCACAGTGGCCCATATTTAAGCACTCCCCTTTGTACAGGTAAATCCCTCCTCTCTATCCTGGAGATAATTGGGAAGAAATCAAAATATCTCCATGGATAGAGGCAAATCGCCATTTTACATAGCATAATAAAAACACATAAAAATCAATAACTATAAAACTACCGAATGCTTTTAGTTCGAGTAACGTATCCCCAGATAGCCTGGGTCTGAGCGCACATAACTACCGAACTACACAAGCTCTGTGTGTAAATATATCCACTCTGTATGTCTGTATGTGGTCTGTTATTCAATAAAGATTATACTTTTTAAAGTGAGCTTTGATTCCTGTTTCTAGTTAGGTTAGCTCTGGGTTTTGTGATTGATTCATTAGAGCACGGTTACCCAAAGTGTGGGTGCCAGATGATTTTGGATGGTTCACGCTGACCCACCCGTCTACAACAATTTTGGAGGTCAGTGCACGATACTACTGCCCATGCCAGCACGGTCAGGGGACCCATCGGTTGGCCTATGCACTTAGGGCCACTCGGGTATTACTGCTGTGCAGGGGCCCACTCACGTGCCGCGGCTGTTTAACAGCATGATCGAACCCCTGTAATATCGGCCGCACTGAGAGGAAGTGACTGACTCTTACTGAGAGTGAGGGAGGGAGGCAGCATGGGGAATACAGGCTGGAATGAGGTGCACTCCCATCAATCTCAGCAAGATGCCAAGCATGTCACCCTCTTGCCCATAAAAGGTATGCCAACAGGAGAGGCTGTGGGGGGGGCAGGGCCTGTAGGGGGGTAGGGGCTGTAGGGGGCAGGCCGTAGGGGTGGTAGGAGTAGGGGCTGTGGGGGTAGTGGCTGGTGGGGGGGCAGGGGCTGTAGGGGGTGCAGGGGCATGTGGGGGCAGGGGCCGTGGGGAGAGAGGGGCTGTGGGGGGCAAAATGTAGGGGCTGGGGGCTGTGGGGAGAGGGGCAGTGGGGGCAGGAGGCTGTAGGGGCTGGGGCTGTGGGGGGAGGGCTGCGGGGGCAGGGGCTGCAGGGGGCTGGGGCCGGGGCTGGGGGTAGGGGCTGTAGGGGGCAGGGCTGTAGGGGCAGGGCTGTGCCAGGGTAATAGAGAGTCAGCACTGGGGGCTGGGAGGGGAGAACCTTATCCATGGCGGTGGTGGTGGTGGTTGGGGGGATGGGCTGCAGAGAGAGTCAGGACCACTGGGGAGTCTGGGAGCAGTTGAAGTCCCTCCCCCCTTCTGACATCATAAGACTTCACTGCCAGGAACCTGCTCTGTGCTGGCAGCAGGGAGAGAGAGAGACAGGGAGAGAGACAGGGAGAGAGAGAGACAGGGAGAGAGACAGGGAGAGAGAGAGACAGGGAGAGAGAGAGCCACAGAGAGAAACAGGGAGAGAGAGAGCCACGGAGAGAGACAGGGAGAGAGCGAGCCACGGACAGAGACAGGGAGAGAGAGAGACAGGGAGAGAGAGAGACAGGGAGAGAGAGAGCCACGGAGAGAAACAGGGAGAGAGAGAGCCACGGAGAGAGAGACAATAGGAGAGATGGGGAGAGAGAGACAGTGAAGAGAGAGACACAGGAGAGAGAGAGGGAGAGAGACAGGGGAGAGAGAGACAGAGAGAGGGAGAGAGACAGGGGGGAGAGGAGAGAGAGACAGGGGGAGAGAGAGACAGATACAGGGAGAGATAGGGAGAGGAGAGGGGGAGAGAGAGAGGACAGATACAGGGGAGAGAGAGAGACAGAGAGAGGAGGACAGATACAGGGGAGGAGGAGACAGGATACAGGGAGAGGAGAGAGACAGATGGGGAGAGAGATGGATACAGGGGAGAGAGAGGCAGATAAGAGGGGAGAGAGAGAGAGAGATGATGGCAGGGGAGAGAGAGACGAGAGTGGGAGAGACAGAGAGAGGAGATAGGGGAGACAGAGAGAGAGAGATACAGGGGGAGAGAGAGAGAGACAGGGAGAGAGAGAGACAGATAGATACAGAGAGACAGGGGGAGAGAGAGAGACAGATAGATACAGAGAGACAGGGGGAGAGAGAGAGAGACAGGGGGAGAGGGAGAGACAGGGGAGAGAGAGAGACAAAACGTTAACACACACCCACAATTCCCTCCCCTAGCCCAGGAGATAATTCAGTCTGATAAAATGGTAACTTAATTATCTCCGGGCTGAAAAATCACTTTTTCCCCCAACATTCAGAACACCCCTTTATACTGGGAGTATCCCCATAAATTATATGTCCCCTGATAGCCCTGATCTGGGTGACCAACATATTCGAATTTTACCCAGATCGGTTCGGGGGTTCGCAAAATCTATGGAAGTCTCTTGTGACCGGCTCACCCTGGGCTGCATGCCCAAAACAGTTCCATGAATTTGGTGGGTTTTGCCAGTCACCTTCGAAAAAGCATAAAAACAAATAAAAATACCGAATGGATCCCTCTGGCTCCTAGCAGCGTTCGTGCCCCTCTGTCGAATGCACCAAAGTACCGAATAGCGCTCTTCTAGCTATTCGGTAAATAGAGTTCCAGCGTTCGTCTGTTTGGGACCGGTGTTCGGGAAGTCGAGTGTCCGTTTTCAGTTCCATGCACTCGACGACCAGGTCCCGCTGCCTTTGTTCGCATGAACAAAGATGGCCATGGTTTTCTCTGCCACGTGGCGTTCGACTAACAAACGCTGGTCGCACAGACAGAGGTAGCAATTTCACCCAAACTTTATACAAAATTGTGAATGGTGAGAGCACACTGTATATCTTTACCCTTGTATTACTTAAAACTCCATAGGAATCTAAAAGCAAGAGAAAAGAACATATAGGGTAATAACGAAGCGACTGTAATGCTTAAAATACCATAATATGGTCAAACTCACATGGTCATGAGCCACTTAAAAAAGCTGGCTCAGACTAACAGCATATCAGCATATGTACAAGAGAACTCCAAGCTCAATTGGTCCTTAGTTCAAGCTGTTTCAATCAAATCTGGATGCAAGAAATGATGAAGTGCAAAAAACTTTTATTCCACATATATTAAAAAGCTGGATACAAACAAACACTGTTGTTTTTTAAAAAAGTCCTCTTAAAAAAAACTTTTAAAAAACAACAGTGTTTGTTTGTATCCAGCTTTTTAATATATGTGGAATAAAAGTTTTTTGCACTTCATCATTTCTTGCATCCAGATTTGATTGAAACAGCTTGAACTAAGGACCAATTGAGCTTGGAGTTCTCTTGTACATATGCTGATATGCTGTTAGTCTGAGCCAGCTTTTTTAAGTGGCTCATGACCATGTGAGTTTGACCATATTATGGTATTTTAAGCATTACAGTCGCTTCGTTATTACCCTATATGTTCTTTTCTCTTGCTTTTAGATTCCTATGGAGTTTTAAGTAATACAAGGGTAAAGATATACAGTGTGCTCTCACCATTCACAATTTTGTATACTGTTTTATTCTGTTTTGTGTTAAGTGACTCACATTGGTGATTGGAGCACCTAATTTCTGGACTATTTTAACCTTAATCCTTCTATACTTCACCCAAACTTTGATGTTTAATGAGCCAGAGGGGTGGTCTTTGTTCGGTAGTTCCATCTACCGAATGCCATAGGCAGAAATGGAGATAAAAAAGGGAATGCAAACAGTAAATAACATAGGGAATAGGGGGTTTCTTCACACTGCTCCCCTATAAGTCCATAGGTCGGCATACCCGCCTAGACCCTGTCGGGTTGGCTTGGGGATGTCCGAGAAAGAGTCTTTAAGCATCCAGGTTGGTCTGGCGGGACAGACCGTCTGCATTACCGTTTTGTTTGCCCGGACGGTACTGCATTGTGAAATTGTATGGCTGAAGCGCTAGGCTCCACCGCAAAAGCCTGGGATTGTCACCAGCCACCCGGTTTAGCCACACAAGCGGGTTATGATCCATCATAAGAGTAAATGGCCGGCCGTACAGATAAGGTTGAAGTTTCTTAAGCGCCCACACTAGGGCTAGGCACTCTTTCTCTACGGTGGCATAGCTGACCTCTCTGGGCAAAAGTTTACGGCTGAGGTAGGCCACCGGGTGCTCCATGCCGTCGTCTCCCACCTGGCTTAACACGGCTCCCAGCCCAAACATGGAGGCATCTGTGTGGACAAGAAATTGCTTAGAGTGGTCGGGTGCTGCCAACACAGGAGCCTCACCTAATGCCGCTCTCAGTTTCTGGAACGCTTCCACGCACTCTGGGGTCCAGGTTACCTGTTTTGAGAGGGCCTTTTTGGTGAGGTCAGAGGTTTGGCCAGGGCGCTATACTCGGGGACAAATTTCCGGTAATAGCCGGCTGTTCCTAAAAAGGCTAAGACCTGGGTTTTGGTCCGGGGTTGGAGCAAATCCGCTATGGCCTCTACTTTGACAGGCTCGGGACGCTGTTTACCTGAACCTACCCTGTGGCCGAGGTACTGTACCTCGGCCATGCCGACATGACATTTGTCGGGCTTTAATGTGAGCCCTGCCTGGTGAATTCGCTCGAGCACCCTGGATACGTGCTCCAGGTGATCCCTCCATGTGCGACTGTAGACAGCAATATCATCTAAATACGCACATGCGAAGTTCTGGAGCCCCTCCAGGAGCCTGTCAGCCATGCGCTGAAAGGTAGCCGGAGCATTCTTCATCCCAAAGGGCATAACCTTGAATTGGTATAGCCCAGAAGGAGTGATGAATGCCAACTTAGGTATGGCTGCAGTCTCCAGGGTGATCTGCCAGTACCCTTTGCACAAGTCCAGGGTGGTCAAGTAATTCCCTCCAGCCATACGGTCTAGCAACTCATCTATTCTGGGCATTGGGTAGGCATCCGTTATGGTGCGATCGTTGAGCTTGCGATAGTCTACACAGAAGCGCGTGGTGCCGTCGCGCTTCGGTACTAGCACTACCGGAGATGCCCAAGGACTTTGAGAGGGTTCTATTACCCCTAACTTGAGCATATCTCTGATTTCAGCGAGCATACTTTCACGAACTGCCTCAGGAATACGATAGGGCTGCTGCCATAGCAGCGTTTCTACCTGGGTTTCTACCCGGTGTACCGCAGCGGAGGTATAGCCTGGGATGGCTGAAAACATGCCCTGGTATTCCTGGAGCAGTTGCGACGCTTCCCCTCGCTCTAGGGGTTTAAGGTTCTGACCCAGGCTTACTTGGTCAATGCTACAAGGCGAGGGGTCTAACAGATCGGGGAGGGGAAGTCCCTCACTATCTTCTGAGGAGGGGGCACATACTGCGCCCATAATAAGGTTTGAGCATGTTTACATGAAAGGCTTTGGTCAGCCTTTCATCTGAACACTTACTCACAATGTAGGTGGTATCGCTTATCTGCTCTACCACCTTAAAGGGCCCCTGCCAGGCCGCCTGCAGCTTATCTTTCTTTGCGGGTCTCAAGGCTAGCACTTTCTGGCCTATGTCTTAGACCCTATCTCAGGCACCCCTGTCATACCACTTCTTCTGGTAGTCCTGAGCCGCCTGCAGATTCTCCCGAACAGATTCAGTGAGGGTCCGCAGTCGGTTCCGGAACTCCAGAACGTACTGAACGATAAGGACTCCCCCATCATCTGTGTTGCCCTCCCAGTGTTCCCGTACGAGATCCAGGGGGCCCCGAACTTTTCTCCCGAACAGGAGTTCGAAGGGGGAAAACCCTGTGGATGCCTGGGGCACTTCACGGTAGGCGAACAGAAGATGGGGAAGATACTTTTCCCAATTCCTGCAGGACTCTGCGAACGTCTTCAGCATTTGTTTGAGCGTGCCATTAAAACGTTCACAAAGTCCCTTGGTCTGGGGGTGATAGGGGGCGCAAAATAGGGCTTTCACTCCACAGCTCTGCCACAGTTGTTGCGTCAGGAGAGCTGTGAACTGAGTCCCCCGGTCGGATAGGATCTCCTGGGGAAAACCTACCCGGGAAAATATTTTGACCAGGGCCTCGGCCACTGTCTCTGGCTCTATATTGGGAAGGGCTACGGCTTCAGGGTACCTAGTGGCATAGTCCACTACAGTGAGGATGAACTTTTTGCCGGACTGACTGGTCCTATTAAGTCCACCGCTACTCGGTGAAAAGGTTCTTCTATAATGGGTAACGGGTGTATAATGGGTAACAGGTGTAGCACCAAAGTACCGAATAGCGCTATTCTAGCTATTCGGTAAATAGAGTTCCAGCGTTCGTCTGTTTGGGACCGGTGTTCGGGAAGTCGAGTGTCCGTTTTCAGTTTCATGCACTCGACGACCAGGTCCTGCTGCCTTTGTTCCCATGAACAAAGATGGCCGCGGTTTTCTCTGCCATGTGGCGTTCGACTAACGAACGCTGGCCGCACAGACAGAGGTAGCAATTTCACCCAAACTTTGATGTTTAATGAGCCAGAGGGGTGGTCTTTGTTCGGTAGTTCCATCTACCGAATGCCATAGGCAGAAATGGAGATAAAAAAGGGAATGCAAACAGTAAATAACATAGGGAATATGGGGTTTCTTCACAGCTACCATTAAACCAGTTCCTCTTCACCCTCAACATAGTCTCATCTCATATGTGGAGGGATCAGCTATATTCGCTCTGGAGATTACTATACTCCTTATACTCCCCTGAGTTCTAATCACTAGCTCTTGTAAGAACTGTTCCTGCTACGCTCTCTGGAGTAGGAGAGATTTACCCACTGGAAGCTGGATCCTGGTCTTGGGTCCAGGGTGGGTGGAGGACGGCGAGACCCCAACCAAGCTGCGGTGGTCCATGGGGGGTGCATATGGTGTCTGGAGGAGTGCATGGAGTCCTCGGTGAGCACTAGGAGCATCGACTGACTGCGGCACCCAGTTGGGGTGCCAGGCGGTCCGTCACAAAAGGCAAGAGAGGAGACACACTCTGCTTTTATGCAATTCTCTCATGCAAGAGAGACGCCCACAGACAATTATACAATACCCAATACCACAATGGTTACATCCCACACATCTCCTCCCCTTAGCCTGAGAGGTAACCCAATTATCCGTACAGTTTAAAACATACTTTTTACCCAACTTTCATAACTCTAAAACTATACATACAATATTAATAAAACTCATAGATTATTAATCAGTACATTCCAAATACAAACATAGCCAAAAATCATTCGAATCCGTTCAGCCGTTCGGGAGATAGATATAAGTCACTTTTGACCGACCGCAAGCACATTTTAATGCCCAAAACAGTTCCATGGATTTGGGCTGTGCGGTCGTTCTATTTTACACCGAGAAAATGACTAAGTCCTATTCGAACGAGCGTTCGAATCTTCGAACGGGACTTAGTCTCCAGCCACAGTGTCGAAGTAGAGTAGAAGGTACGGGTCAGCGGTGTTCGTGCAATTGGGTAGCTGAAAACAGTTCCATAGATTTGGCTGCACACACCGCTGACCGCGTTCGAATAAGTTAAAATGGCAGCTGCCACGTGTTCGGTATTCGAATGGCGGCCACTTCGAAGACTTTTGCACTTCGACTGCATCCGAAGTGCCAGTTTAAAAGTACAAATCCTTTCTCTGGGAATTAAAGGGCCAGAAACAGCAATATAACAATCAATTATGCCCACATCAGTTCCTAGAAGGGCAATACATCCCAGGGCCATAGTCGCAGGGCAGGAGGCTGGCAAACAGGCCCCTCCAAAAACCAGTGGCGAGGTTACTTTCGCCACATACCTCCCTTCTTAAATTGTAGTCCCGCAAACACATAGTGTTCTCCAATACACAGGCAAGGCGTAAAGTCCCTTCGCTCACGACAGGTGACTCCAGAGAGCAGATATAACGAAAAAACAAGGGTCTAGCTTCAACTGTCCGAATCATGTGATGTCCCGTTTGAGAATGTCAGCAGCCCTATCTGAGTCTGCTACACATCCTGAGTAGTACTCCAGCGGTAGGTTGCGACCCGACTTTAACGTCCGTGTAGGTTCCTCCATAGAGTCTCGTAGGTCTCCTTGATGGTAGTTGAAAAGTGGGTTAGTGAGAACCCAAACCAAGATGGCTCCCGTGAGGGATATAGAGTATAGACGGAGTGCCCTCCCTCTCCAAATCATGTCCTCCAGATATGTGCTCAGAGGAGTAGGGGCAGTCCTGTCATCTTATCCCAAGATTGTAATGACCAGGGAACTCAAGTCAACCAGGGTTTCCGGTCTTTCCATGCGATCCATGCGTACGGTCGTACCTGCAGACCGGGTAGTGGGCCTTTCCTTGTCTTGTTACCCGAGCAAGGCAGTGCCCGTTTGCTCCATGAAGGTCTCAGTATCTCATGTCATCTTGATATGGAAAAAACTGTCTGCGCAGTTTGTTCACAATGGTCCAGATATCTAAAACAGAATGCAATTGTCTGTTTTACATACCGTGTTTCTCCGAAAATAAGACCGGGTCTTATATTAATTTTAGTCACAAAAAACACACTAGGGCTTATTTTCAGGGTAGGGCTTATTTATTTACGGTACCGGTATGTACATTGAACCCCCCCTTTAATTAATCCACCCCCCCTCTAATTAATCCACCCCCTCTAATTAATCCACCCCCTCTAATTAATCCAGCCCACCCTTTAATTAATTCACCCCCTCTAATTAATCCAGTCCACCCTTTAATTAATTCACCCCCCTTTAATTAATTCACCCCCTCTAATTAATCCAGCCCACCCTTTAATTAATTCACCACCCCTTTAATTAATTCACCCCCTCTAATTAATCCAGCCCACCCTTTAATTAATTCACCACCCCTTTAATTAATTCACCCCCCTTTAATTAATTCACCCCCTCTAATTAATCCAGCCCACCCTTTAATTAATTCACCACCCCTTTAATTAATTCACCCCCTCTAATTAATCCAGTCCACCCTTTAATTAATTCACCCCACTCTAATTAATCCAGCCCACCCTTTAATTAATTCACCACCCCTTTAATTAATTCACCCCCTCTAATTAATCCAGCCCACCCTTTAATTAATTCACCACCACTTTAATTAATTCACCCCCTCTAATTAATCCAGTCCCCTTTAATTAATTCACCCCCTTTAATTAATTAACCCCCCTCTAATTAATCCAGCCCACCCTTTAATTAATTCACCCCCTCTAATTAATCCAGCCCACCCTTTAATTAATTCACCCCCCCACCCCCTTTAATTAATTCAATTAATCCCAGACATAAAATATCTAGCGGTACTCACATTTCAAAGATTCCTTGCCGAGTCCGACCACTGGGAGCCTCACCGCCCGGAAATGGATCCTTCCGCTGAAGATCCGTGAAGGCGGACTGACGGCGCTGCAAAATGTCGTCATCACGTTGCGCGACGCTCCTCCTACAGCAGAAGAAGGAAGTCTCGCCGCAAAGGTACAATGCCTAGGTCTTATTTTCGGGGTAGGGCTTATATTGCAGCCCACCCCGAAAATCCGACTAGGGCTTATTTTCGGGGTAGGGTTTATTTTCGGGGAAACACGGTAGCGCAGAATATACCAAAACCTGCATTCTTGTAATACCTGAGGCTCATCCGTTAGCCGTACTGTCTCCAGGAGTGTGTGTAAATAAGTGGAAGTCTCCCCCCGTTATACCTCTGTGAGTATTTCTCACGTGGGGTACAGTGGTCCGGATCCAGTAGATCCATTACAGAAGGTGAAAAAGAGGGATCCAGTCTAAGTATGTATATCCTGCATGATCAGGCAGCCCTCTATAATGAAATCGGTAGCATGGTCGTTAGATCTAATTGAATGCAGGAGGGACGCCCCTCTATGCAGTCGTCATTGTCCTGTACAGGCACAAGCCTGTGTGATGAAGAAATGGACGGCACCGTAGTGCGTTGAGTGTATGAGAGAGCCACGCTCTCTAATAATGTGACCGAACTCCATGTCAGCGTACGGCTGATAGCCTGAGCGGGCCACACCCATTAATAACCAAACAGTAGAGTCTACATCCGTGACCGGTTCTCTCTACGAGAATGTGTCACTCAAAACATGACCTGTATCCAGCTCAGTATCGGGCTGAGGTTGAGGGAGGGCCGCGCCCTCTAATAACAAATTAGTGTCCGGTTCTGTATATGAGAGGGGTTCGCTCTCTGTTCGTGAAAATAAAATATCATTCTCGGATCGAGGTGATGGAGGGCCACACCCTCTTGTAATCCAAACTAGAGTCCCTTAGAGACTCAGGGTGACCAACTGCAGGGGTACGCCATTCGCTAATATCAGCATAAGACTGAGATCCTGAGGTGGGTCACTCACTGACCACGAGACCTCTTTCTGAATCGTGGAAATCAACTGACAATAAACCAGACCGATGGAAGATGGAATAGTATACAGCCGTGTCCATCCTTAATAACAGAAAGGGATGGTGAGAAAATGCATCCTTCAGAAAACAATGATGGAAACTACCAACTGACCGCCTGGATCCCGTGCGCGTTGGAGGTCGGAGGAGGTCAAGTCAGGCCTCTCAATGACCCGAGCGATAGGACAATTGGAAGGTTAAAAAAAACAACAAAACAAAAAACTACAAATAATGTAAATAATGGTAAATACGTACCTCATAGAGCAGGTAAATAGCAGATCGGAACTGCAAGTCAAGTAAGTCCAACTGAAAGGGTCAGGAGCTAAACATTGGCGTAGGACTAACTACCAATACCTAAGATGGATACCGGGAAGGCAGCTAAATGGTTGGTTGCTGAAGGCAAGGCAACTGTGCTCCCCTGTTGGCGTCTGAGCACTGGTCCCTGCTTGTGCGAAATTCTCTTAGGAGATGTGCCGCCGCGGGTTGGTGTAAACCGTGGTGGCGCGCCCGGGGATCCTCGTAAAAAAAACTTGCCCCTCAGGGTAGGAGGTTTAGGGCCTTCACCCTTCCAATCATATTGAGGTGCCCGTATACTGGTGTCCTCTTGGATAGTAAGGCAGCAGTGCTTGCCTGGACACCCACCTATCTCCATGTCAATAGTGGGTACTGGGCTTTTCTCAGTGATATCCTCCCAGGCCTGCGGCCAAAAGAGATTTCAGGCCCAGATAGCTCAGGCCGAACAAAGGGCACAGATAGAGCAGACCAGTCAGAAGGGCACGGACATAGCAGGCCAATCAAATGGGCACAGACCTAGCAGGCCAATCAAATGGACCCAGACCTAGCAGGCCAATCAATGGGGCACAGACATAGCAGGCCAGACAGAGGGCACCAACAGAGTTGGCCCCTCACAGGTGTTGTGTTCTGCCAGCAGCAGGTGGCCAATCTGTGTGTGTAGAGCCCCCTTTATATCCATAGAGAATCTTGGGGTAATAGATGCACCAGCCACTCAATATAGTAAACCCTCATGGTAGTGTGAAAGTGCGCTAAGGGCACTAAAATAGGAATTTTGGTAGTCCTCCAAATGTCCTACAGCCACTGGTCACTGGGGCATCCCTGTTGTAAAAATAGAACCCAAACAGCATCCCAACCTAGATTCTTCAGCATATACCTCAGAAAGGGGTGTTATAGTGACTGGTTGGTTAAAATCGATGCAGGGTCACGGAAAATATATATCGTCTGATATGGTCACCTGAAAAAAACTGTCACAACACATTTACATGTAAACCTGATCAGTGCAAAAAATGGTGACATCTGATATAGCTTGTTTAAAACACAAAAGGGAAAAACAAGCACAGAAAAATCAAAACACTCCATAAAATAGAAAGACCAATCTGTTAAGTTATGACAGCCAAGTGTTGTTTATCCCATTAATATTTGGCAAGTTATGGAGATTGTAACGAACCGTTTTGCACACAAGGGGTAAAAACCGTTTAGGCGATCGGCCCCCTTTCCAGAGATCCAGGCACAGCTACTGCAGAACACCAAAACTCACGAACTGGATACAAAATAGCACTCCAACTCCCGAACTGGAACCTCCCAAATAGCTGCTAGCAGGCGAACAGGAAAAGCAGACGAACAGCTTACACTCCTGGCAATCAGTCTCTAACAGCATACAGTGAATCCCCCCAAGAACGAGACAAGGCTCCGTGTTGAGGGTCAAGTAGTGGTCTGAGGTGCTGGCACACCCAGCCTGGTTTTTATTACAGTGTTTCAAATACAGGACCACCCACAGGGAGGGATAAAACAACCAATCATATCACAGTTACATTCCACATATTCCCTCCCCTTATCCTGAGAGGAAACTCAATTATACAAACAGTTAAAACATACTTTCTACCCAACTTTCATAACCTTCTAAAACCATACATCACATTCACATAAAATTACATATGCACAATCAATCCATTCAGGGAACAACATATTCAAAATGGCACAAATCAGACAGGTCTAAAAGTTAAAAGTCCTTGTGACTAAAATGAAGCATGGCTTGGCCCAAAGCTAGAGTTTCATCCTTGAGATAAGTATCCAATTACCTCCAGGATAGACACAAGACTCCATTAAGCACATGGTTGCAAAAAGACACAAACACTTTTAAAATACATAAAGTCGCTACATTTATTAAACACAGATATGTAACATATCCTGATAGTCAGGTCTGGAGCTATTAATATTAAGTGAATGGCGCTTCAGACTCCACACAAATGGTTAGTTTTAACGCCATGGAGCCAAAGTCTTTGCTGTAGCCGTTTCTATACAAATGGGCTCCATACCCCTCATTCAGTATACCATTATTCAAACAAATCTACTGAACCCCAGGCAGAAAAGCACGAATACAGCTTTTCAGCAGGCAAAAATAAAAGTCTTTTAAAAGGGGGCCATAGTCCAAAGGCAGCAGGCGAGCAACCAGGCTTCTCCAATGCAATGTGGCGAGATTGGTCTCGTCACATCTCTCCCCTTTTCCAAACAGACTAACAGGGTATCTGACCTCCTGCCGGTCAGTGCCCTTGTTAGTCCAGCAGCCCACCCACAACAAATAATCAACAGCACAGCCCACCCACAATAAATGGCTACTACACCTGGGTAAGAGAAGCTTGTCCATGTTCCAGGTGCCTCTACCACGGCTGTGTTGGGTACGGGCACGCTTGATTCTGGTGTTGTTATGTGGCAGAGACCAGCTTACTCTGCTCCTGCCAGCCACTGGGAGGGTAGCCTGGTGGAAGCCTGGAGTTAGTTGGGGAGACCACTGCCTCTTTAAATACACCGCCTGTTGCTGCTGCTGAGACTGACTGTCTCCCCTTTAGATGCACAGTTCCGTTGCTGGAGACCAATTCGCCTCCCCTTGCTACCCATCTCTGCTAAGCTGAGGGGGAGACCCACTGTCTCCCTTTGGCTAAACAGCCTGTCGCTGGGGGGCAGGACCCATCATTCCCTACCCCTGTGCTGGCAGTGTAGAGATTACGTCCCATCTGCACGGTTGTGGGGCTTACTGTCTCCCCTGGTACATTGTTGCCGGGCTGGGGAGAGGTAACAAGCTCCTCTCCCATACATACTTAGCTGCGGGGAGGGAGACCGACTGTCTCCGCTCCCAATACAGTGTCCTGCTGCTGGGAAAGGGAGACTGGGCTCTCTATTCCCTGCTGGATACTCTGCCGCTGGGGACTGGAGACTGGGCTCCCAATTCCCAACCAATAACACTGCCATGGGGAATGGAGACTGGGCTCCCAATTCCCGGCACATCACACTGCCGCTGGGGAATGGAGACTGGGCTCCCAATTCCCAGAAAATCACGCTGCCGCTGGGGAGGGAGGACACGGCTCTCCTCTCCCTGGACTTCACACTGCCTTCCCGGCATATCACTCTGCTGCTGGGGGGCAGGAACAACTACCTCTGCCCCCTGTAACTCAGCCTGCCGCTTGGGAGGGAGGACGCTGCTCTCCTCTCCCTGCACTTCACACTGCCTTCCCGGCATATCACTCTGCTGCTGGGGGGCAGGAACAACTACCTCTGCCCCTGTAACTCAGCCTGCCGCTGCGGAGGGAGGACGCTGCTCTCCTCTCCCTGCACTTTACACTGCCTTCCCGGCATATCACTCTGCTGCTGGAGGGCAGGAACAACTACCTCTGCCCCTGTAACTCGTAGCCTGCCACTGGGGAGGAGGATACTGCCTCCCTGCACTTTACATCGTCAGCTGGGGAATGGAGACTGGCCCCCACTCCCAATAAATCACGGCCGCTGGGGAATGGAGACTTCGCTCCCACTTCCCCAGGACCGGTAGAGAGACCTCGTCCTAATCTCTACCGCCACCTGGGGTTCTTCCCAGTAAAACTGGGTACCCATCTCGTCCCTCTGAATGGGTTCAGCTCTTGGGTCTGTCATATGTTTCCCCCGCTGCTTCTTCTCACTGTGGTTGAAAACAGCTGCTGGTAGCCCTGTTCTAGCTCCATCTCCGGGTTACCAGGTGACCAGGTATACTAATTTCGTGAGTGTCGCCCCAGTCATACCTGCTCTCCTCCACTCCAAGAGACTACTGAAACTGGGCTTGTGAGGCCTCCAAATTGAGTTTGAAAATGACTCCCATAACAAGCCAGGACCATCAAACTCCTCTCCCTCTGGCTTGTCATGCTCGGCTGTCCAGGGTAGGTACTGTGCCCCATACCACCAGAGCGCCTGGTAGGCATCTTCCAGCCAAATCTCCTGCCATACCCGGTGCTCCAGTTCCTTCACCCATTCATCCAGGGGCTGTTCTCCCAGGAAGGGCATCCGCAGGGCTACTCGCTTCTGCAACCGCTGGTCTTCCTTGGGGAGTCTCTTGCCCCGCTGGTACTCCACAATACCCAGTGCCTGGTACCAGATGCCTTTACGGACTGCATCTCGGCCATCCATGGCACCCTCGTCATACTCCACTGCTGGTTCCATGCTGGTGCTGTCAGGGTCGCTGTACTGGGACATGCGTTGCCCTCAAATTGTAAAATCCAAAGAAATGGTGTCTCCTGTAGCTGTCCTTCTGGCTGTAGGAACGATCCCACCGCTGCCACCAATTGTAACGGACCGCTTTGCACACAAGGGGTAAAAACCGTTTAGGCGATCGGCCCCCTTTCCAGAGATACAGGCACAGCTACTGCAGAACACCAAACTCCCGAACTGGATACAAAATAGCACCCCAACTCCCAAACTGGAACCTCCCAAATAGCTGCTAGCAGACGAACAGGAAAAGCAGACAATCAGCTTACACTCCTGGCAATCAGTCTCTAACAGCATACAGTGAATCCCCCCAAGAACGAGACAAGGCTCCTGTTGAGGGTCAAGCAGTGGTCTGAGGTGCTGCACAATTCCCAGCCTGGTTTTTATTGCAGTCTTGCAAATACAGGACCGCCCACAGGAGTAAACAACCAATCACATCACAGTTACATCCTTCATACATATTCCCTCCTTATCCTGAGAGGAAACTCAATTATACATACAGTTAAAACATACTTTCTACCCAACTTTCATAACTTCTCTAAAACCATACATTCACATAAAATACATATGCACAATCAATCCATTCAGGGGAACAACAAACATATTCTAAAATGGCACAAATCATATCAAGGGGTTCAAAAGTTGCAAAAAGTCCTTTGTGACTAAATGAAGCATATTTTTCCAAAACCAGTTTTCAGAGTTCTATCCTGGAGATAAGTAATTCAATTATCTCCTGTGATAGACACAATATTCCATTAAGCACATATGGTTGCAAAAAGACACAAACACTTTTTAAAATACATAAAGTAACATTTATTACATAAAACACAGCAACATATGTAACATATCCCCAGATAGCTCAGGTCTGAGCGCACATTATTAAGCGAATGGCGCTCAGACCACACGAATATAGTTTAATCGCCATGGAGCCAAAGTCTTTACAGTCAGTTTCATACGAATGGGCTCCATGGGATTCCCATCTGGGGTATAACACATTCAAACAAATCTACTGAACCCCAGGCAGAAAAGCACGAATACAGCTTTTCTGCAGGCAAAAATAAAGTCTTTTAAAAGGGGGCCATAGTCCAAAGGCAGCAGGCGAGCAACCAGGCTTCTCCAATGCAATGTGGCGAGATTGGTCTCGTCACAGAGATGTATAGTTCCTTAAAACAAATTAGGGTCTAAAAGTCAGCATGGCCACGTTTGATTAATGGTGTCTGTAACGGCTACCCTGTAAGAGAGAGGGTATCGGCCGTTGGAGACGTCCTTTTTCCCTGCAAGCTGCTGTGGAGAAGTAAGCTGGTATAATCCCATCTACGATATCCAGAGTAAAAGTCAGGTTCAGCTGTAACAGGAGCAGAATAACATTCCCAAATAATCCCCTTCCAAGAACGAGACAAGGCTACGTTTTGAAGGGTCAAGAAGATCTGAGGTCTGGGAAACCCAGCCCGCTTTTTATTAGGAACAAGTACATACAGGACACTCCCAGGGGGAGGATGAAAATAACCAATTACACACAGGGTAACACCCCCACGTCTCCTCCCCTCAGATAAACACATAACATAATTATAACGTACCATTTTTCACCCTAGTTCTGGATGTACCCCAAAAACAGGGGGTACACCTTTAAGTCCAGTACCGCTTGAAAGGTCTTGGTTAGGGGAACAATCTGTCGAAATTTCAGCCCATTCGGTTATGGGGTTCGGGAGTTATGGAGGTTTGAAGTTTTGACCGACTGCACAGATTTTCTAGCCGAAAAGAGTTCCACAAGTTTTGGCCCTGCAGTCGGTCTCTGTTCGCCAGTTAAAACAGACGAAATTCTTGCCATCCACAACTATCTCCGAGTTCGCTGTATTCCCCATAGCTGATTAAGTGAAACTACCGAATGGCCCGTGATTCGGTAGTTTCCGTGCGAAGTTCTGGTTGTATGGAGGTCTCAGCGGTGTTCGCCTGTTTGCGTATCCGATTTTAGTTCCACGCATCGACGGGCAACCACCGCTGTTCGCACGTAAAATGGCCGCGGCCACGTGTAAAGTGCCGAAATGCCGGCCATCCATACTTAACACAAAGGATTCGTCTGAAATCATACGAACGGCTGTATTCCCCAGTAATGGTATTCCCTTGTAATAATTTCGACATTTTCATTGTTTTAGTCCACAGGGCTCTGGTGCTGGTGAAGTCCTGTTACACTGCTCCCCTTTTGTGGAACACCCCGGCAGACCCGGATTGATCCTTTTCGGGTCAACTTGGGGCTGTCCGGTCCATTGTTAGGGTAATAGTTCCGTTTGTCTGGACAGACCATCGGCATTTCCATTAAATTTGCCAGGGCGGTATTGGATAGAGAAGTTATAGGGTTGCAGTGCGAGGCTCCATCTTAATAAACGTCCATTGTCTCCAGCTACTCTATTCAGCCATACCAGAGGGTTATGGTCGGTGATTAGAGTAAATTCCTGCCCGTACAAATATGGGGTGAGTTTCTTTAGTGCCCAGACTAGGGCCAAGCATTCCTTTTCCACTGCCGCTTAACTCACTTCCCTAGGTAACAGTTTTCTACTGAGATACGCGACAGGGTGCTCGCTTCCATCTTCACCGACCTGGCTTAGAACTGCCCCCAGTCCATACATGGATGCATCTGTATGGACGACAAATCTTTTGTTAGGGACGGGGGCAGACAGGACAGGTGCATGAATTAGAGCATTCTTTAGGGCTTGAAAGGCGGTTTCACAGGCGGGAGACCACAGGACTATCCTCGGCAAGTTCTTTTTGGTTAGGTCTGTCAAGGGTTTTGCGATGGCGCTATAGTCTGGGACAAACCTCCTATAATATCCTGCCGTCCCCAAAAATGCTAGGACCTGGGTTTTGGTGTGGGGTGTGGGCCAGTTAGCTACCGCTTCAACTTTAGCGGGTTCTGGGCGCTGCTTCCCACATCCCACCCGGTGTCCCAGGTACTGGACTTCGGCCATGCCGAAGTTACACTTCTCTGGTTTCAGAGTCAAGCCTGCGGCTCGAATCTGATCCAGTACGGCTTCAACATGCTTTAAATGCTCCCCCCAGGTTTCGCTATAGATCGCAATGTCATCCAGGTACGCGCAAGCGAAATCCTGGAAGCCATCAAGGAGGCGGTCCACTAAGCGTTGGAATGTAGCTGGGGCGTTTTTCATCCCAAATGGCATGACTTTGAACTGGTACAAGCCAAATGGGGTGACAAAGGCCGACTTAGGGATAGCCTCCTTGTCCAGGGGGATCTGCCAATATCCTTTGCACAAATCGATGGTGGTCAGATAACGTCCCCTGGCAATGCGATCTAATAGCTCGTCTACTCGGGGCATGGGGTAGGCGTCTGTCACGGTTCTGTCATTGAGACGTCGATAATCGACACAGAACCGAGTGGTTCCATCCTTCTTGGGAACTAGCACCACCGGGGAGGCCCACGGACTGTCTGAGGGCTCTATCACCCCCAGTCTTAACATTTCTTGGATCTCCTTCCTCATCTCCTCTTTTACTGCCTCAGGGATCCTATAGGGAGTTTGTCGGAGAGGGGTTTGTCCTGGGGTCTCTACATAGTGGGTTGCTAAGGGAGTGTACCCGGGCTCTTGGGAAAACGTCAACCCTTTCTCAGTCAGCAGCTGTCGGATCTGTCCCTTTTCAGCGGGAGTTAACCGCTCCCCTAGCTGTACGGTATTGAGTAGGGTTTTAGGTTCTGGGTTAGCTAATAGGTCGGGTATGGGTAAGCTGTCAGGGTCTTCGGTAGCGGGTATGCATATGGCGGCTATATCCTCGGGTCTTTCCTGATATTCCTTTAATAGATTTACATGAAAGGACTTCCGGATCCTTTCATCTTTGTTGCTGGCGATTACATAGGTGGTGTCACAGACTTGTGCTACCACTTTGTAAGGGCCCTGCCAAGAGGTCTGGAGCTTATTCCCTTTGACAGGTCTAAGTACCAGCACCTTCTGGCCTACTTGGAACATTCTCTGGCGGGCGCCCTGATCGTACCAACGTTTCTGGTGCCCTTGGGCCGCATGGAGGTGGTCCCGTGCCATCCGGGCTAACTGCTCCATACGGTCCCGCATTTCTAATACGTATGGCACGATGGGTACACCGTCGTGTTCTGTCTCCCCCTCCCAGTGCTCCCGGATGAGGTTGAGAGGTCCTCGTACTCTCCGGCCATAGAGCAGTTCAAAGGGAGAGAACCCTGTGGATTCCTGCGGCACCTCCCGATAAGCGAACAGGAGGTGCGGCAAGAATCGTTCCCAGTCTCTGTATTCCGCTGTAAAGGTCCTCAGCAATTGCTTTAGGGTACCGTTAAAGCGTTCACAGAGACCGTTAGTCTGTGGGTGGTACGGGGAACTAAGCAGGGACTTAATACCACAGACCTTCCACAGCTGTTGGGTTAAGTCTGCGGTAAACTGGGTCCCTCTGTCGGACAGGATTTCCTGGGGGAATCCCACTCGGGTGAATATCCCGACTAAAGCACTGGCGACAGTGTCAGCCTGGATATTCGTCAGAGGGACGGCTTCTGGGTAGCGAGTAGCATAGTCCACCACGGTAAGGATGTATTTCTTACCAGAGGGACTGGGGTTAGGTAGGGGTCCCACTAGGTCGACTGCTACCCTGCTAAATGGTTCCTCGATCACAGGCATAGGTAACAGTCGAGCTTTAGGGTGATCCCCCCTCTTCCCTACCCGTTGGCATACGTCACAAGTACTGCAGTAACGTCGCACATCCTTCGAGATCCCCGGCCAAAAGAAGGTCTGGGTGATCCTGAAGGTGGTGCGGTTACCCCCTAGATGTCCTGCCAACGGAATGTCGTGGCCAATTCGGAGAAGTTCCAACCGGTACTTTCTGGGTACCACCAGTTGGCGCTTCTGCGAAGGGGCACAGCCTCTCTTTCTGCCTTCAGCCAGTCTGTATAACCTGTCCCCATCCCATAGAAAACTTTCCCGTCCCCCCCCCCCACTGTCAGCTAATTCCCGATACTTTTGGAGGGTGGGGTCCTCTCTAGTTTCCCTCCCAAACTCCTCTGGGGTGTCCCAAGCTATGGGCCTGCTTATCGTAGTGGGGTGACATGTGGGTGCTTGGCTTACCTGGGTCTCCCGGCCTGTATTAGGATCATCTGCGACACGGGACTGTGAACGGGTGGTTACGGGACAGGCGGCAGCAGGTGTGGGCAAATATGCTGAAGTTAAAGGTCCAATGTCATTTCCCAATACGACCTCGGCAGGCAAGTTGTCCATAATGCCGACGGTGGTCTTTCCTGATCCGACTCCCCAATCTAAGTGTACTCGGGCAGTGGGCAAGCGAAAAACAGCGCCCCCTGCGACCCGAACAGCAACAGTGCGGGTGGACACATCCTCCGGCTTCACTAGGTGCTTTTGGATCAAAGTGATGGTAGCCCCGGTGTCTCTTAGGCCTTGTGCTGTTTGTCCATCCACCTTAACCTCCTGTCGGTGATGTTGTCGATTGTCTGGGGAAGCAGCTTGTATGGGGTCTGCTTCATACAAAATCCCCAGACATTCTTCAGGGCCCATTTCGGCTTCCAGACAGTGAGCCGCAGCGGGTCGTGCTGCAGGGGCCTCGGTGCTGGGAGTTGTGCGCCTCCAGTTGTTGTTACTGGATCTTAGGGGACAATACCGGGCAATATGTCCGAGGTTGCTGCAGTGATGGCACGTCACCTTTGACAAATCCCGGGGGTAGTTAGTAGGCCCCTGAGGACGTGGTGGTCCTGGTGGGACTGGAGCTCAAAATTCTGGGCGTGAGACAGCGGCTGGGGCACGTGGCTCTATTTTATGAGCTTGTCGTGTAGGACCCTGGCTTACTTTCCTTGTCTCGGCTTATTCGTCGGCCAGCCGAGCCGCCTCCTTTAAATTGGCGGGGCGCCGATCTCGTACCCAGTCTTGTATGTCCGCAGCCAAATCTTGGAAGAAATGTTCCATTAAGAACAACTGTAACACCTCCTCACCCGTGTGGGCTTTGCACCCTTGGACCCAGTGAGATGCTACTCTCTGTAGTCGGTTTGCCCATTCCATGTGGGAGTCCACAGCTTTCTTTTTGGACTCCCGGAAGCGACGACGGTATGCTTCTGGGGTTACCGCATACCTGGTGAGCAGTGCCTCTTTTACTTTTTGGTACTGCGTGATTTCCTCTGTAGTGAGTGCTCGGAAAGCCTCATTAGCTTTCCCTGACAGTTTTCCCGCCAGGATAGTGACCCATTGCTCTGGCGGTATGTGATGTAGTGAGCACTGCCTTTCAAAGTCAGCCAAATACCCATCAATTTCCTCGTCATTTTCTACAAAGGCTTTAAATGCAGTAAAGGGGATTTTCTTTACCGTAGTAGTGGGTAGCGGGGTAGGAACTGTCTGGGTAGTGAGCTGTCGGGCTCTTACCAGTTCCGTTTCTTGTTCCCTCTTGGTTTGTATTTCTTCCCTTGCTTCCCGGAACAGTTGGGTTATTAGTTCTGTAGACGTGACTGGATACAACGCTAATCTCCGCTGCACAATGGCGGTAATCACATCGTCCTCACTGATGGGTGCCATGGGTTCAGTTACCTCCATGGACCTGTCCATCTCGTCCAGCTCCAGCAGGTCAGCTATCAGCTCCCTCCGTGGTCTGTTGCTGGCACTCCTACCACGATTCTCCAAAAGATCCTTTAGTGTGGGTCTTTTCAGCCTCGCATACTGTGACTCCATTCAGTGCTTGTTTGTTGGATAAAAGGACCATCCCACCGCTGCCACCAATGTAACGGCTACCCTGTAAGAGAGAGGGTATCGGCCGTTGGAGACGTCCTTTTTCCCTGCAAGCTGCTGTGGAGAAGTAAGCTGGTATAATCCCATCTACGATATCCAGAGTAAAAGTCAGGTTCAGCTGTAACAGGAGCAGAATAACATTCCCAAATAATCCCCTTCCAAGAACGAGACAAGGCTACGTTTTGAAGGGTCAAGAAGATCTGAGGTCTGGGAAACCCAGCCTGCTTTTTATTAGGAACAAGTACACACAGGACACTCCCAGGGGGAGGATGAAAATAACCAATTACACACAGGGTAACACCCCCACGTCTCCTCCCCTCAGATAAACACATAACATAATTATAACGTACCATTTTTCACCCTAGTTCTGGATGTACCCCAAAAACAGGGGGTACACCTTTAAGTCCAGTACCGCTTGAAAGGTCTTGGTTAGGGGAACAATCTGTCGAAATTTCAGCCCATTCGGTTATGGGGTTCGGGAGTTATGGAGGTTTGAAGTTTTGACCGACTGCACAGATTTTCTAGCCGAAAAGAGTTCCACAAGTTTTGGCCCTGCAGTCGGTCTCTGTTCGCCAGTTAAAACAGACGAAATTCTTGCCATCCACAACTATCTCCGAGTTCGCTGTATTCCCCATAGCTGATTAAGTGAAACTACCGAATGGCCCGTGATTCGGTAGTTTCCGTGCGAAGTTCTGGTTGTATGGAGGTCTCAACGGTGTTCGCCTGTTTGCGTATCCGATTTTAGTTCCACGCGTCGACGGGCAACCACCGCTGTTCGCACGTAAAATGGCCGCGGCCACGTGTAAAGTGCCGAAATGCCGGCCATCCATACTTAACACAAAGGATTCGTCTGAAATCATACGAACGGCTGTATTCCCCAGTAATGGTATTCCCTTGTAATAATTTCGACATTTTCATTGTTTTAGTCCACAGGGCTCTGGTGCTGGTGAAGTCCTGTTACAGTGTCTTACTATTTGTATAGTTTCAGACACCAAATGTAATGTTTAGAGCATAACACAGTTTCACTTACTGAAAGTAATGAATATATCTTTTCCTATTAAACAAAATAGCTACAGGAAGAGAATTGAGAAAGCAAATACATTTCATCGATACAGGGAGAGATTTCTACGAATAGCACTCTAACAATCATTCATGAAACCTTTCAGGGCCTTTTATGACTTTGTGGCCGAAGACATGTCACAGCTTAGCTGTGCTTTATAGGCTTTGGCACCCCATGAGGATCTCACCCCATAAACAGGCCGCCATAGAGGATCGTACAGCTGGGGGAGGGGCCGCGATCAATGCACCCCCTCCTCCACCCAGTCGGACACGCGGTCCGGAGCCGGAAACGGCCGTGGTAGGCGGCCACGTGTAGGAGAAAAAACGGCTGCCAGGTACTCGATCACGAGTACCCCGAGGAGCCACAGGAAAGCACGGGACCGCCGGAGGCGACTGCGGTCCGAAGCCCGTGGTCAGAGGCGACCTGATAGAGAGTCCGCCTCCAGTAAACCCCCGGGCGGCGCACATCCACCCTGTCAAAATGGGCAGAGGTGAAATAAAAAACGGAGCATTGCTAAATATAGAAGGCGCAAACACATAGCACATTGTCCAGTAATATGCTGAAAAGGTATCAGATGTGATGGATACTATATGTGTATCACAAGGTTGAGATAACACTAAAACATACACCTAATGGTCTTAACATAGTGGGAGATAGGTAGAGGGGGAAGAAAAACAAGGATATAGTAAGGGCAGAAAAAGCCCACCAAGACCCCCTAGAATCCAAACGCACTACATCTAAGCAAGCACTGAGGCATAAAGCTACAGAACAATATATTAAGTTCCCACACAGAGTAACATAAAATACTAAATGTAAGCAAAAAAACCCAAAGCCCCCCACTAGAAGCAGGAGGCAGTGGTACTCTGACCTGTACTGACTGCGGAGCAGCAAAGAAAGAGGCAATGCTGTATGGGGAGGGGAGTTTTATAGTACCTAACTGTTTTCTGATTGGTTGTTTTTCTGTGCTGCTGTGGAGTTCTAGTAAAGAGAGACTTAAGCAAATACGAAGCCTCCTGTCATGTTATAAAATTATAGACCTGTGAGCTTAACTTCTGTGGCTGGTAAAATATTTGAAAAGTTATTAAGGGATAATATTCAGGAATCCATTGAGAAGAACATGGTTATCAGCAAAAATCAGCACGTTTTTATGAAGCACAGGTCATGTCAAACTAACTTGATTGCGTTCTACGAAGAAGTAAGTAGACGTATAGATCAGGGTGTTGCCGTGGATGTGATCTATTTGGATTTTGCCAAGGCATTTGATACAGTTCCACACAATAGATTAGTGTTCAAACTCAAGGAAATCGGTCTAGATGAAAATGCTTGTTCTTGGGTAGAACATTGGCTTAAAAACAGAGTACAAAGAGTTGTCATTAATGGTAAATTTTCAAGCTGGACAGAGATGGCAAGTGGTGTCCCTCAGGGGTCTGTTCTGGGACCCCTTCTATTTAACATGTTTATAAATGATCTTGAAGACAGCATTAAAAGTCATGTTTCAGTGTTTGCAGATGACACAAAACTTTGTAAAATAATACAATGTGAGCAAGATATTACTTTGCTGCAGAGGGATTTAGATAGACTGGGGGACTGGGCACTCAAATGGCAGATGATATTTAATGTTGAAAAATGCAAAGTTATGCACTTCGGCGTAAAGAATACACAAGCAACGTATACCCTTAATGGATGCGAATTAGGGATAACAACACACGAAAAGGACTTGGGAATTGTTATAGACAACAAACTATGCAACAATGTGCAATGTCAATCAGCAGTGGCCAAGGCCAGTAAGGTATTGTCATGCATGAAAAAGGGCATTCATTCTCTGGACAAGAATATCATTTTGCCTCTTTATAAATCACTGGTAAGACCCCATATTGAATATGCTGTGCAATTTTGGGCACCTGTTCTAAAGAAGGATATTATGGCACTAGAAAAAGTGCAGAGGCGGGCTACAAAATTAATAAAAGGAATGGAACATATCAGCTATGAAGAAAGGTTAACAAATTTAAACCTATTTAGTTTAGAAAAACGTCGCCTGAGAGGGATATGATAACATTATACAAATATATTCGGGGCCAATACAAACCATTGTATGGAAATCTATTCACAAACCGGACTTTACATAGGACACGAGGCCATGCGTTTAGACTGGAAGAAAGAAGATTTTGTCTAAGGCAAAGGAAAGGTTTTTTACTGTAAGAACAATCAGGATGTGAAATTCTCTGCCCGAGGAAGTGGTTTTATCAGAGTCCATACAGATGTTCAAACAGCTACTAGATGCATACTTGCAAAAACAGAATATTCAAGGATATAATCTTTCAATGTAGGGTAATAACTGCTTGATCCAAGGATAAATCTGATTGCCATTCTGGGGTCAAGGTGGAATTTATTTCCTAGTTTGTTGCAAAATTGGAAGTGCTTCAAACTGGGGGGGGGAGGGGGGGGGGATTTGTCTTCTTTTGGTTCAACAGAGAAAAACAAATGTGAGTAGGCTGAACTTGATGGACACATGTCTCTTTTCAGCTATGTAACTATGTAACTCCTAAATGGCAGAGAATTGAGCAGTGCAGGGGCATAATCCAGTGGCGTACATACTGCTGTTGTCGCAGCTGCGACCGGGTGCCAGCTGCCATGTGTGGCGGCCCTGGACTGCGCTGCAAACTGCCAGGGCTGCACGTTCAAGGGGCCCATGCTGTTAGGACCACCCGACAGAGATGAATGTCAATGGGGCCACAGTCAGCGCTTTAATAGCGTGAACGGGCTCCCTGTGATGACATCACAGCTGGGAGGAAGTGACTGCCTGTGACTCCTCCCAGCTATCAGCGACAGCCCGCGCGGGAGAAAGGAGAGGGAGTCCGAGTGGGAACTGCATCCCACCAACCTGAGCTACCACTGGACCCCAGAGAAAGTCACCCTCCTGCACCTAAAAGATAGGAAACAGGAGGGTGACTTAAACATTTTGTATATGTGTGTTTTTGCTTGTATGTATGTGTGTATGTGTCTGTCTGTGTGTGTGTGTGTGTGTATGAATGTGTATGTGGGGGTATCAATTAGATGTAGTGGAGTCGGGAGGGGGGTTAAAAAAAACAACAGGATTCGGCCATGACAGTGCCGCTTTAAGATAATTAACCTCTGATTGTAGCATGCAACTTCTCACCCCAAAAAAAAGGTATAGGGAAAAAACAGGTATGTAGTACATCCTTTTTCTTGAAATGTCTTTGTTTTAATGTGTACGAGGAGAATATACCAAGCTCTTTGAAATGGGTTTGTTTTCTCATCTTGCTTACAGCGTAGAACGTATGATGTTAAAGGAACACTATAGTCACCTAAATTACGTTTAGCTAAATAAAGCAGTTTTAGTGTATAGATCATTCCCCTGCAATTTCACTGCTCAATTCACTGTCATTTAGGAGTTAAATCACTTTGTTTCTGTTTATGCAGCCCTAGCCACACCTCCCCTGGCTATGATTGACAGAGCCTGCATGAAAAAACTGGTTTCACTTTCAAACAGATGTAATTTACCTTAAATAATTGTATCTCAATCTCTAAATTGAACTTTAATCACATACAGGAGGCTCTTGCAGGGTCTAGCAAGCTATTAACATAGCAGGGGATAAGAACATCTTAATTAAACAGAACTTGCAATAAAGAAAGCCTAGATAGGGCTCTCTTTACAGGAAGTGTTTATGGAAGGCTGTGGAAGTCACATGATGGGAGGTGTGACTAAGGTTCATAAACAAAGGGATTTAACTCCTAAATGGCAGAGGATTGAGCAGTGAGGCTGCAGGGGCATGTTCTATACACCAAAACTGCTTCATTAAGGTAAAGTTGTTCAGGTGACTATAGTGTCCCTTTAAAAGTTAGACCATCATGTCTAAAGTTGGTCCTGTGGGTTTGTCTCCCCCATATTCCCGCTTCCTAGACCCATGGTTTTACAAACATTTCTCAATGTTAAAAGGATTGCTCACACATACATTATATTATACCACCACTAGATGGCGAGCTATGATTGATAGCCGCTCCTCTCTCTCCTCTCGGTGTAGGTATGGCCTGGTTATTAACAGTTAGGAAGAAAAATGTAATCTGATGGTAGATTAACAGTGGCATCATTGGTCAACTCTCCCCGGTTTGTTAGAAAGTAACAGTGACATCATCTGTTAGCGCTCTCCATTTATAGGTTATCAGTGAAGAGAACATATCATGGTGTAGAATCACATACTCCTATAAACAGCCTCCCAGTGGGAGCAGTAACAGTGATATTGAAAGGGTAGTAGATACCTGGAATAACCTCCAGGGGGAGCAGTAACAGTGATATAGAAAGGGTAGTAAATACCTGGAATAGCCTCCAGTGGGAGCAGTAACAATGATATAGAAAGGGTAGTAAATACCTGGAATAGCTTCCCAGTGGGAGCAGTAACAGTGATATAGAAAGGGTAGTAGATACCTGGAATAGCCTTCCAGTGGGAGCAGTAACAGTGATATAGAAATGGTAGTAGATACCTGGAATAGCCTTCCAGTGGAAGCAGTAACAGTGATATAGAAAGGGTAGTAGATACCTGGAATAGCCTTCCAGTGGAAGCAGTAAAGGCCAACAGTGGTTATGTGTGCACTCAGGCTGATATTAATGGCTGTACATTGAGGCTGATATGATAGTGGCTGTACTGATATGCATTGAGGCTGATATTAATGGCTGTACATTGAGGCTGATATTAATGGCTGTACATTGAGGCTGATATTAATGGCTGTACATTGAGGCTGATATTAGTGGCTGTACATTGAGGCTGATATTAGTGGCTGTACATTGAGGCTGATATTAATGGCTGTACATTGAGGCTGATATTAATGGCTGTACATTGAGGCTGATATTAATGGCTGTACATTGAGGCTGATATTAATGGCTGTACATTGAGGCTGATATTAATGGCTGTACATTGAGGCTGATATTAATGGCTGTACATTGAGGCTGATATTAATGGCTGTACATTGAGGCTGATATTAATGGCTGTACATTGAGGCTGATATTAATGGCTGTACATTGAGGCTGATATTAATGGCTGTACATTGAGGCTGATATTAGTGGCTGTACATTGAGGCTGATATTAGTGGCTGTACATTGAGGCTGATATTAATGGCTGTACATTGAGGCTGATATTAGTGGCTGTACATTGAGGCTGATATTAGTGGCTGTACATTGAGGCTGATATTAATGGCTGTACATTGAGGCTGATATTAATGGCTGTACATTGAGGCTGATATTAGTGGCTGTACATTGAGGCTGATATTAATGGCTGTACATTGAGGCTGATATTAGTGGCTGTACATTGAGGCTGATATTAGTGGCTGTACATTGAGGCTGATATTAATGGCTGTACATTGAGGCTGATATTAATGGCTGTACATTGAGGCTGATATTAATGGCTGTACATTGAGGCTGATAGTGGCTGCACATTGAGGCGATATTAATGGCTGTACATTGAGGCCGATATTAGTGGCTGTACATTGAGGTTGATATTAGTGGTTGTACATTGAGGCTGATATTAGTGGCTGTACATTGAGGGCTGGGATATTAGCTGTACATTGGAGGCTGGATATTAGTGGCTGTACATTGAGGCTGATATTAATGGTCATAGTTGAGGCTGATATTAATATTGTACATTGAGGCTGATATTAGTGGCTGTACATTGATATTAGTATTGTACATTATATTGATATTATGATACATTGAGGCTGATATTAGTGGCTGTACATTGAGGCTGATATTAGGGGCTGTACATTGTGGCTGATATTAATGGCTGTACATTGAGGCTGATATTAGTGGCTGTACATTGAGGCTGATATTAGTGGCTGTACATTGAGGCTGATATTAGTGGCTGTACATTGAGGCTGATATTAATGGCTGTACATTGAGGCTGATATTAGTGGCTGTACATTGAGGCTGATATTAGTGGCTGTACATTGAGGCTGATATTAGTGGCTGTACATTGAGGCTGATATTAGTGGCTGTACATTGAGGCTGATATTAGTGGCTGTACATTGAGGCTGATATTAGTGGCTGTACATTGAGGCTGATATTAATGGCTGTACATTGAGGCTGATATTAATGGCTGTACATTGAGGCTGATATTAGTGGCTGTACATTGAGGCTGATATTAATGGCTGTACATTGAGGCTGATATTAATGGCTGTACATTGAGGCTGATATTAATGGCTGTACATTGAGGCTGATATTAATGGCTGTACATTGAGGCTGATATTAATGGCTGTACATTGAGGCTGATATTAGTGGCTGTACATTGAGGCTGATATTAATGGCTGTACATTGAGGCTGATATTAATGGCTGTACATTGAGGCTGATATTAATGGCTGTACATTGAGGCTGATATTAGTGGCTGTACATTGAGGCTGATATTAATGGCTGTACATTGAGGCTGATATTAATGGCTGTACATTGAGGCTGATATTAATGGCTGTACATTGAGGCTGATATTAGTGGCTGTACATTGAGGCTGATATTAATGGCTGTACATTGAGGCTGATATTAGTGGCTGTACATTGAGGCTGATATTAGTGGCTGTACATTGAGGCTGATATTAGTGGCTGTACATTGAGGCTGATATTAGTGGCTGTGCATGGAGAGTTTGGGCTCTCGGTGCCGAGCTCCTGCTCCCTCAGGCCCTGCATTGGTAATATTGTTTAGGGGCAGATAGTTCAGGGCTTATTCTTTTGCCATGGATCCTGCCTTTAAAATCTGCCATTATTTTCACTCCTGTCTCTATGTACAGCCCTGGATCAGAGCTAAATATTGGGGTCCCCTGCCATTTAGAGGGTGCTCACTGTAACCGGAATCTCATCATGGTTCCAGCCCTGCCGTCCATTCTTGGACTTCCTATGAAGGGTCCTTTGATTATTTTATGTTTTTCGACATTACAAGGGAAGGACGAGTCATTGACACTGTTGTTGGGTCTCTGTTAATGAAGTTAAAGAAATTCTGCTCCTCTGATCGCCTTACCTGGACGCACAGGAAGTCAGGCTGACCCAGGTCCCCCCACCTGTTAAATCTCTACCCCCGCTGTGAGGAGCAGGAGGTGCCTGGGGGCCCACATTCCTGTGGAAGCACCCTCTTAAATAAACACAGGCAGATGATGCCTGGCACAAGACTTCACTCAGCACGAGGAGAAGGGCGGCCACCTTTATTCTGGCTCGGCACACAATCGCGATGCTGTGAATGGGTAATTGGCAACATGTCTGAACAGCCCGAACAGCAGGATCTTACAGTCACAACTTGCTCATCAGTTAACCTAATTCAATGTTTTCAGACTCCATGAAAACTCCCTCGTTAACCCCCACCAAGCTGGAAGTAGCGGGAGGGATTACCTGGGGGATATTATTATTATTATTATTATTGGTATTTATATAGCACCAGCTTATTCCGCAGCGCTGTACAATATAGCTATTATAACATGGGGCATTTCTATATAAACATGAGAGAAGCGGGATAGGAGGCTATTCACTAAATCCAGCTTTGTGGGAATTAAAACAGTCAGGCTACGTCAGAGAATTATCTGTCTGTCCGTCTCTCTATCCCACATCCCTATACCACAAAACTATCCCATGTCCACAGCAATAATACTCCTAGTAACGTGTCTGAGTGTATAACAGGGCTCCACAGCAATAATACTCCCAGTAATGTGTCTGAGTGTATAACAGAGCCCCACAGCAATAATACTCCCAGTAATGTGTCTGAGTGTATAACAGAGTTCCACAGCAATAATACTCCCAGTAATGTGTCTGAGTGTATAACAGAGCCCCACAGCAATAATACTCCCAGTAATGTGTCTGAGTGTATAACAGAGCCCCACAGCAATAATACTCCCAGTAATGTGTCTGAGTGTATAACAGGGCCCCACAGCAATAATACTCCCAGTAATGTGTCTGAGTGTATAACAGAGCCCCACAGCAATAATACTCCCAGTAATGTGTCTGAGTGTATAACAGAGCTCCACAGCAATAATACCCCCAGTAATGTGTCTGAGTGTATAACAGAGCTCCACAGCAATAATACTCCCAGTAATGTGTCTGAGTGTATAACAGAGCTCCACAGCAATAATACTCCCAGTAATGTGTCTGATCGTATAACAGAGCACCACAGCAATAATACTCCCAGTAATGTGTCTGAGTGTATAACAGAGCTCTACAGCGATAATACTCCCAGTAATGTGTCTGAGTGTATAACAGAGCTCCACAGCAATAATACTCCCAGTAATGTGTCTGAGTGTATAACAGAGCTCCACAGCAATAATACTCCCAGTAATGTGTCTGAGTGTATAACAGAACTCCACAGCAATAATACACCCAGTAATGTGTCTGAGTGTATAACAGAGTTCCACAGCAATAATACTCCCAGTAATGTGTTTGAGTGTATAACAGAGCTAATCAGCAATAATACTCCTAGTAATGTGTCTGAGTGTATAACAGCTCCACAGCAATAATACTCCCAGTAATGTGTCTGAGTGTATAACAGAGCTCCACAGTAATAATACTCCCAGTATTGTGTCTGAGTGTATAACAGAGCACCACAGCAATAATAATCACAGTAATGTGTCTGAGTTTATAACAGAGCTCCACAGCAATAATACTCCCAGTAATGTGTCTGAGTGTATAATAGAGCTCCAATAATGCTCCTGTAGTAATGTGTTCTGAGTGTATAACAGAGCTCCACAGCACATTACTCCCAGTAATGTCTGAGAGGTATAACAGAGCCCTACAGCACACATTCCCAGTAATGTGTCTGAGTGTATAACAGCACTCCACAGCAATAATACTCCCAGTAATGTGTCTGAGTGTATACAGAGTCACAGCAAATAATACTCCCAGTAACTGGAGTGTATAATGAGCTCCACAGCAATACCCCAGTAATGTGTCTGAGTGTATAGCCAGAGCTCCCAGCACACGTTCTGTGCACGTGTCTGAGTGTATAACAGAGCTCCACAGCAATAATACTCCCAGTAATGTCTGAGTGTATAACAGAGCCCCACAGCAATAATACTCCCAGTAATGTGTCTGAGTGTATAACAGCACTCCACAGCAATAATACTCCCAGTAATGTGTCTGAGTGTATAACAGAGCTCCACAGCAATAATACTCCCAGTAATGTGTCTGAGTGTATAATAGAGCTCCCCAGCAATAATACTCCCAGTAATGTGCCTGAGTGTATAAAAGAGCACCACAGCAATAATCCTACCAGTAATGTGTGAGTGTATAACAGAGCTCCACAGCAATAATACTCCCAGTAATGTGTCTGAGTGTATAACAGAGCTCCACAGCAATAATACTCCCAGTAATGTGCCTGAGTGTATAACAGAGCTACACAGCAATAATAATCCCAGTAATGTGTCTGAGTGTATAACAGAACTCCACAGCAATAATACTCCCAGTATTGTGTCTGAGTGTATAACAGAGCACCACAGCAATAATAATCACAGTAATGTGTCTGAGTGTATAACAGAGCTCCTCAGCAATAATACCCCCAGTAATGTGTCTGAGTATATAACAGAGCTCCACAGCAATAATACTCCCAGTAATGTGTCTGGGTGTATAATAGAGCTCCCCAGCAATAATATTCCCAGTAATGTGTCTGAGTGTATAACAGAGCCCCACAGCAATAATACTCCCAATAATGTGTCTGGGTATATAACAGAGCTCCACACTAATAATACTCCCAGTAATGTGTCTGAGTGTATAACAGAGCTCCACAGAAATGATACTCCCAGTAATGTGTCTGAGTCTATAACAGAGCTCCAGAGCAATAATACTCCCAGTAATGTGTCTGAGTGTATAACAGAGCTCCACGGCAATTATACTCCCAGTAATGTGTCTGAGTGTATAACAGAGCTCCACAGCAATAATACTCCCAGTAATGTTGCTGAGTGTATAACAGAGCTCCCCAGCAATAATACTTCCAGTAATGTGTCTGAGTGTATAACAGAGCTCCCCAGCAATAATACTCCCAGTAATGTGTCTGAGTGTATAACAGAGCTCCCCAGCAATAATACTCCCAGTAATGTGTCTGAGTGTATAACAGAGCTCCCCAGCAATAATACTCCCAGTAATGTGTCTGAGTGTATAACAGAGCTCCACAGCAATAATACTACCAGTAATGTGTCAGTGTATAACAGAGCTCTGCGGCATTAATACTCCCAGTAATGTGTCTGAGTGTATAACAGAGCTCCACAGCAATAATACTCCCAGTAATGTCTCTGAGTGTATAACAGAGCCCCACAGCAATAATACTCCCAATAATGTGTCTGGGTACATAACAGAGCTCCACAGTAATAATACTCCCAGTAATGTGTCTGAGTGTATAACAGAGCTCCACAGCAATGATACTCCCATGTAATGTGTCTGAGTCTATTACAGAGCTCCAGAGCAATAATACTCCCAGTAATGTGTCTGAGTGTATAACAGAGCTCCACGGCAATAATACACCCAGTAATGTGTCTGAGTGTATAACAGAGCTCCACAGCAATAATATCCCAGTAATGTTGCTGGAGTGCATAACAGAGCCCCCAGCACACACCCCAGTAATGTGGTCTGAGTGTATAACAGAGTCCACAGCACACCCCAGTAATGTGTCTGAGCGTATAACAGAGCCCCCAGCACACATCCCAGTAATGTGCCTGAGGTATGACAGAGCCACACAGCAATAATAATTCCCAGTAATGTCCGAGTGTATAAACACAGAGTCCCCAGCAACACACCCCAGTAATGTATCCGAGGTATAACAGAGCTCCACAGCAATAATACTACCAGTAATGTGTAAGTGTATAACAGAGCTCTGCGGCATTAATACTCCCAGTAATGTGTCTGAGTGTATAACAGAGTTCCACAGCAATAATACTCCCAGTAATGTGTTTGAGTGTATAACAGAACTCCACAGCAATAATACTCCCAGTAATGTGTCTGAGTGTATATCAGAGATCCACAGTAATAATACTCCCAGTATTGTGTCTGAGTGTAAAACAGAGCTCCACAGCAATATTACTCCCAGTCATGTGTTTGAGTGTATAACAGAGCTCCACAGCAATAATACTCCCTAGTAATGTGTCTGAGTGTATAACAGCTCCACAGCAATAATAATCCCAGTAATGTGTCTGAGTGTATAACAGAGCTCCACAGTAATAATACTCCCAGTATTGTGTCTGAGTGTATAACAGAGCACCACAGCAATAATACTCCCAGTAATGTCTCTGAGTGTATAACATAGCCCCACAGCAATAATACTCCCAATAATGTGTCTGGGTATATAACAGAGCTCCACAGTAATAATACTCCCAGTAATGTGTCTGAGTGTATAACAGAGCTCCACAGCAATGATACTCCCAGTAATGTGTCTGAGTCTATACCAGAGCTCCAGAGCAATAATACTCCCAGTAATGTGTCTGAGTGTATAACAGAGCTCCACGGCAATAATACTCCCAGTAATGTGTCTGAGTGTATAACAGAGCTCCACAGCAATAATACTCCCAGTAATGTTGCTGAGTGTATAACAGAGCTCTGCAGCATTAATACTCCCAGTAATGTGTCTGAGTGTCTAACAGAGCTCCACAGCAATAATATTCCCAGTAATGTGTCTGAGTGTATAACAGAGCTCCACAGCAATAATATTCCCAGTAATGTGTCTGAGTGTATAACAGAGCTCCACAGCAATAATACTCCCAGTAATGTGTCTGAGTGTATAACAGAGCTCCACAGCAATAATACTCCCAGTAATGTGTCTGAGTGTATATCAGAGCTCCACAACAATAATACTCCCAGTAATGTGTTTGAGTGTATAACAGAGTTCCACAGCAATAATACTCCCAGTAATGTGTCTGAGTGTATAACAGAGCTCCACAGCAATAATACTCCCAGTAATGTGTCTGAGTGTATAACAGAGCTCCACAGCAATAATACTCCCAGTATTGTGTCTGAGTGTATAACAGAGCTCCACAGCAATAATACTCCCAGTAATGTGTCTGAGTGTATAACAGAGCTCCACAGCAATAATACTCCCAGTAATGTGTCTGAGTGTATAACAGAGCTCCACAGCAATAATACTACCAGTAATGTGTGAGTGTATAACAGAGCTCTGTGGCATTAATACTCCCAGTAATGTTTCTGAGTGTATAACAGAGTTCCACAGCAATAATACTCCCAGTAATGTGTTTGAGTGTATAACAGAGCTCCACAGCAATAATACTCCCAGTAATGTGTCTGAGTGTATAACAGAGCTCCACAGCAATAATACTCCCAGTAATGTGTCTGAGTGTATAACAGAGCTCCAAGCAATAAGCTACCCCCAGTAATGTGTCTGAGTGTATAACAGAGCTCCACAGCAATAATACTCCCAGTAATGTGTCTGAGTCTATACAGAGCTCCAGCAATATATATACTCCAAGTAATGTGTCTGAGTGTATAACAGAGCTCCACAGCAATAATACTCCCAGTAATGTGTCTGAGTGTATAACAGAGCTCCACAGCAATAATACTCCCAGTAATGTGTCTGAGTGTATAACAGAGCTCCACAGCAATAATACTCCCAGTAATGTGTCTGAGTGTATAACAGAGCTCCACAGTAATAATACTCCCAGTAATGTGTCTGTGTGTATAACAGAGCTCCACAGCACAATACCACCAGTAATGTGTCTGAGTGTATAACAGAGCTCCACAGCAATAATACTCCCAGTAATGTGTCTGAGTGTATAACAGAGCTCCACAGCAATAATACTCCCGGTAATGAGTCTGAGTGTATAACAGAGCCCCACAGCAATAATGCTCCCAGTAATGTGTCTGAGTGTATAACATAGCTCCACAGTTATAATACCCCCAGTAATGTGTCTGAGTGTATAACAGAGCTCCACAGCAATAATACTCCCTAGTAATGTGTCTGAGTGTATAACAGCTCCACAGCAATAATACTCCCAGTAATGTGTCTGAGTGTATAACAGAGCTCCACAGTAATAATACTCCCAGTATTGTGTCTGAGTGTATAACAGAGCACCACAGCAATAATACTCCCAGTAATGTCTCTGAGTGTATAACAGAGCTCCACAGCAATAATACTCCCAGTAATGTGTCTGGTATATAACAGAGCTCCACAGTAATAATACTCCCAGTAATGTGTCTGAGTGTATAACAGAGCTCCACAGCAATGATACTCCCAGTAATGTGTCTGAGTCTATAACAGAGCTCCAGAGCAATAATACTCCCAGTAATGTGTCTGAGTGTATAACAGAGCTCCACAGCAATAATACTCCCAGTAATGTGTCTGAGTGTATAACAGAGCTCCACAGCAATAATACTCCCAGTAATGTGTCTGAGTGTATAACAGAGCTCCACAGCAATAATACTCCCAGTAATGTGTCTGAGTGTCTAACAGAGCTCCACAGCAATAATACTCCCAGTAATGTGTCTGAGTGTATAACAGAGCTCCCCAGCAATAATACTCCCAGTAATGTGCCTGAGTGTATAACAGAGCTCCCCAGCAATAATACTCCCAGTAATGTGTCTGAGTGTATAACAGAGCTCAACAGCAATAATACTACCAGTAATGTGTCTGAGTGTATAACAGAGCTCCACAGCAATAATACTCCCAGTAATGTGTCTGAGTGTATAACAGAGTTCCACAGCAATAATACTCCCAGTAACGTGTTTGAGTGTATAACAGAACTCCACAACAATAATACTCCCAGTAATGTGTCTGAGTGTATAACAGAGCTCCACAGTAATAATACTCCCTGTATTGTGTCTGAGTGTATAACAGAGCTCCACGGCAATAATTCTCCCAGTAATGTGTCTGAGTGTATAACAGAGCTCCCCAGCAATAATACTCCCAGTAATGTGTCTGAGTGTATAACAGAGCTCCACAGCAATAATACTACCAGTAATGTGTGAGTGTATAACAGAGCTCTGTGGCATTAATACTCCCAGTAATGTTTCTGAGTGTATAACAGAGTTCCACAGCAATAATACTCCCAGTAATGTGTTTGAGTGTATAACAGAACTCCACAGCAATAATACTCCCAGTAATGTCTCTGAGTATATAACAGAGCTCCACAGTAATAATACTCCCAGTAATGTGTCTGAGTGTATAACAGAGCTCCACAGCAATGATACTCCCAGTAATGTGTCTGAGTCTATAACAGAGCTCCAGAGCAATAATACTCCCAGTAATGTGTCTGAGTGTATAACAGAGCTCCACAGCAATAATACTCCCAGTAATGTGTCTGAGTGTATAACAGAGCTCCACAGCAATAATACTCCCAGTAATGTTGCTGAGTGTATAACAGAGCTCTGCAGCATTAATACTCCCAGTAATGTGTCTGAGTGTCTAACAGAGCTCCACAGCAATAATACTCCCAGTAATGTGTCTGAGTGTATAACAGAGCTCCACAGCAATAATACTCCCAGTAATGTGTCTGAGTGTATAACAGAGCTCCACAGCAATAATACTCCCAGTAATGTGTCTGAGTCTATAACAGAGCTCCACAGCAATAATACTCCCAGTAATGTGTCTGAGTGTATAACAGAGCTCCACAGCAATAATACTACCAGTAATGTGTCTGAGTGTATAACAGAGCTCCACAGCAATAATACTCCCAGTAATGTGTCTGAGTGTATAACAGAGCTCCACAGCAATAATACTCCCGGTAATGAGTCTGAGTGTATAACAGAGCCCCACAGCAATAATGCTCCCAGTAATGTGTCTGAGTGTATAATAGAGCTCCACAGCAATAATACTCCCAGTAATGTGTCTGAGTGTATAATAGAGCTCCACAGCAATAATGCTCCCAGTAATGTGTCTGAGTGTATAACATAGCTCCACAGTTATAATACCCCCAGTAATGTGTCTGAGTGTATAACAGAGCTCCACAGCAATAATACTCCCAGTAATGTGTCTGAGTGTATAACAGAGCTCCATAGCAATAATACTCCCAATAATGTGTCTGAGTGTATAACAGAGCTCCATAGCAATATTACTCCCAGTAATGTGTCTTTAAAATGAATGTGTTTAGTAATCAGTCTGTGTAAATAAGATACATTGTCCTTCTTCTAAATAACACTTTAGTTTAAATTGTTATTAGTAAGTCACCTAAATTATTTCAAAACAGTCCTGCCTCTGGCTACACACACCCCTAAAATTTGTAGGTATGATAGTATGTGTATCGAGTAGATTCTCAGGGTGAACGGGCAGATTCTCAGGGTGAAAGGGCAGATTCACAGGGTGAATGGAGCAGATTCTCAGGGTGAATGGGCAGATTCTCAGGGTGAAAAGGCAGATTCTCAGGGTAAAAGGACAGATTCTCAGGGTGAACGGGCAGATTATTAGGGTGAACGGGCAGATTCTCAGGGTGGACGGGCAGATTCTTAGGGTAAAAGGACAGGTTCTCTGGGTGAATGGACAGATTCTCAGGGTGAACGGGCAGAATCTCAGGGTTAATAGGCAGATTCTCAGGGTTAATAGGCAGATTCTCAGGGTGAACGGGCAGATTCTCAGGGTGAATAGGCAGATTCTCAGGGTTAATAGGCAGATTCTCAGGGTGAACAGGCAGATTCTCAGGGTGAACGGGCAGATTCTCAGGGTGAATAGGCAGATTCTCAGGGTTAATAGGCAGATTCTCAGGGTGAACAGGCCGATTCTCAGGGTGAACGGGCAGAATCTCAGGGTGAATAGGCAGATTCTCAGGGTGGATTCCCACAATGGTGTATATATTATTGGTTTCATGTTTGTGCAGGTGATAACGTTAAGGAATTCATGTTCCAGTGTGTTGATTTTTCTGTCGATGTGGTTTTACAAACTTTATATTTATTCTCCAAAACCGCTATCTACATTGACACGGTCTATCAGCTAAAGTATAAATGTATATTTTCTGATGCCCGGTGCGTCGGACTGATTAAAATGTGATTTTCTTCCTCACGTTCTAGAACTCCGCTCCCAGAGTTCCGTATCAGTAGCATTATTTCAGTATTGATAGTAAAGCCAACATCGGTCATTCTAGTCGATTAGTAAGGCTGTTGGTAGAGGGGTGTGAAAGGTCCCGCGTGCCATTTTGGGTTAATTCCTGTAATCCTGCCGCTTCCAAGCCACGCGCAGACTGAGCCACGCAACAGGCTCTGGAAGGATGAGGCCGCTCCCTGAGACGTGTGCTGTGGATTTGCCTGCAGGCCGGGGCGAGGTCAGCCAAGGTGTGCTCACGGCATGCCTGGCCTGATGTCTCTGGAAGGCTTGGGTGGAGAAGATAAGCAAATGAAAGCTAATGACAATACAGCTGGGCTATAGCCACGGGGCAGGAATGTGCCATGTGTTTACCCCGCAGGCGGATATATTCATTAGACACAATGAGGGACAGGAGATTATCTGTTATACTAGCTCTATCGGGGCCTGGGGTTTAAAGGGACAAGCTGCAGATACCTGCTGTCCCAGCTTGAATGTAACCTTGGCAGGGTGTGAGGACAGATTTAGGGCAGTGATCGGAATCAGTGGCATTTCAGATATTCCGGATAAAGTAAAATTGGTCGGTTTTGTTCATTTATATTCACGCACCTGAAGTGACAGAATAAAGAGTTTTTTTTAATCAGCTTCGGATTCTCTATATCTGTACCTACCAACGTCATTGTCACTGCGATTAAGTCACTGCATTGTGTGAGAGGATTTCACCCCAAATCGAGGACTAAATCCTAGTCTGTTCTCAAAAAACCTGAATATTTGGGAAGTATTTTCCTTAGCAAGCAGTGAACAATATCCCTGGTATGTAAAAGGCCAGAAGATAAACATGTGTATATAGATTTATCATAGGCGCAGTGGGTGTGTCCACAAATATAATAAGAAAGTGAAAACGTTTTTCTGCCATCTTATCACATACTGTACATTGATCCTGGTAATCTAGGGAGAGAGGGTCGGAGAAATCGATTACTGGATGATCTGTATCAGTGAAGGAGGTCCAGCAACCCTTAAACTTACACCGCGAGTAAATGACGTTGTGTGCGCGAATGGGATCCATTCTGCATATAACTCAGCCGCTAGCTCTATAGGCGTTCTGCGCCAAGTTAGGAATACATCAGATTAACGCTGTGATTGTAGTTACAAACATGGCTACATGCGCAGCGATCGGAACCAGTGACATTGTAGATTTTCCTGAAGAAGTAAAATTGTCAGGTTTTGTTGATTTTTATCACAGACTTTAACTGCACCGAAACCACCACACTGCACAACATACAGTAACTTAATGTTTCACATTAACTGCTTGCATGACAAAAATGGTACCAACCCGGCGTACAAGGAGCCACTTACCTCTTGTTACACTCTGACAAATGTCTGCACTACACTTTACCCCAACCCTTTTATTCTCATCTGCGGTTTTTCTATTTAATTTTTCTTGTTATTCGGATCGTCTTTCACATTAAAAAGCGCCGTTTGTCCTGACTCAGTATTTAGGACAGACAGAAGCGAATAAGAATTCAGACATTTTATTGTTAACATGATCTTTTTGACATTTTTAGAGCAGCGTTCAGGGTGAAGCAGTGATGATGTCACTGTAGTGGCTGATGACGTCATAGCATGGTTTCCATCTAAATCTAGTGGAGAGGCCGAGCACAGGCTGACATCTCGGTATTTGGCCAGAGCATGAACACGTTCAAGTTGTTCAGAGTCAGGAAATCAGGTTTTACACAATTTCCTCAGAAATCCCACATTCCATCCCAACATCCAACGTCTGACGTCAAGATCTGAGAAATAATAAAATCACATTTATTAGTGTCTACTAGCACTACGTCTGCTCCTCACTGTGAAATGTCGCTGTAATGGTTTGCACACTGCCTCGCAGAGCGTGGAGGAAATATTCATTCACTAAACTGAGAATTAGACAAATTTTGCACCAAAGCAGTCAGTTTGGGAAAGTAGGTAAATGGGGGAAATTCTCCAAGCAGCTATTCAGCCTTCACAATCAGTTTTTACACAATTCACTACATTTACTATTTAGTAAAAAAAAATAAAAAAAAATCTTTATTTTCAAATGTATTAGATTTTCAAAAAGTTCTTTCCTAATCTACAAAGCAGTAATGGCGGACGCCGTGAGGTGTGTGCGCCCTGGAGGACTGTATTCCCGTAGACAGATTATGTTGCTGGGTAAGATGGTGCGGTGTTGTGATGGTACATCTCGTCGCTGCGTTTGAGCATGTTTTGGCAGATTGCTGTCACCCTGTCCAGGAATGAGAGGTATGCGTACCAGCAGGATGCTGTGTGGGAATGCATGGCGTACGCGTTTAGACCTGTATCCCAGCACAAAACATAAACTGTACACCTCACCCTGGCTCATCGGCACACCCCAACCACACTACTAACAGGGCAGCGTCCCCCTCACACCCTGACTGCCCTCCAACCGATCATGCAGGATTTATGTCCCTTTGTCAAATCAATGCAATTGTTTCTGACTAAATGTCTCACTCACAGTCTGAATCTGTCTCTCTTGCTCACTCAGTCTGAATCTGTCTGTTGCTTTGTCTGAATCTGTCTCTCTCGCTCACTCAGTCTGAATCTGTCTCGCTCACTCGGTCTGAATCTAAAATGAGAATTGTTTTTAAAAATGATCAATTTATTGAATAAATGTGAGGGTATATGGGGTGTTCAAACCTTAATTTTAGATCAAAATACTTGGAGAAAATGTACTAATGTGTCTCTAAATTCACTTAGGATTTCTGTCACTTCATACCTGAATAATGTCTGAATCTGACTGTCACTGTCACTCAGTCTGTCTGAATTTGACTCTCTCACTCAGTCTAAAATGAAACAAGTCGCTTTAATATTTTTACCAGCTAGACACTGCAGGGTGGGTTAATAAATCAATAAGGGGAATGGAAGATATGATAGAAATATATGACAGTGCAAAGGTCACAATAACATCCAATGAGAATCAAGGAAGGAGATCTTGCCTACAGCAGTGGAAGGATTAATAAAGTATAGAATTCAGTGACTGTCACACCAAACCTTGGAATTGGGGGAATAATTTATACAAAATGATATAGAGTTATAGCAGCTCATATATATTATAATTAATAACTCATTTATTCTGAGAGATTTCTGTCGATTTGGAGACTGGGAGGAATTTTAAGAGATTGAATTGTTATTAATGGACAGGGTTTGCTTTAAATTATTAGGGTCTCGAACGGTGGAGCTTGCTGGTCTGAAGGCTTTTTTCAGACTAAGTTAATAGAGAGTTACTATATATTGGTGCATTAATGAGTCCCCTGTGCATTGTATAAACTGCTAGAACTTTAATTAGACCCCTGGGCAATCATTTGATCCCTAGAGCATTAATCAGACCCCTGGGTATAAAGCGGAGTGGCACTCGCTTAAATGTCCATCTGTAGTGGATCCAGACCAGTGTGGACCTTTCACAATGTATCAATAATCATAATGAAAGTTGGACTTGGGACCCATAGGCAGGTCTATTTAGAAAACCATATAATGTTTTGGCTACCACAGCTATATACATATATACACACACCATCTATTTGTGCCCAGGCATTAACCAAATCTCTGCACATTAATCAATTGCCTAGGACATTAGTTCAAATTCAGAACATTAATAAGACCCCATGGCAGTAATTAGACCTCTAAATATACAATTAATTCTACCTCTGGCCAGTGATAGAACCCATAGGTATTAATCCCACCTCTGGTCAGTGATAGAACCCCTAGGCATTAATTCCACCTCTGGCCAGTGATAGAACCCCTGGGCATTAATTCCACCTCTGGCCAGTAACAGAACCCCTAGACATTAATTCTACCTCTGGCCAGTGATAGAACCCCTAGGCATTAATTCCACCTCTGGTCTGTGATAGAACCCCTAGAACTTAATTCCACCTCTGGCCAGTGATAGAACCCTGAGGCATTAATTCCACCTCTGGCCAGTGATAGCACCCCTAGGCATTAATTCCACCTCTGGCCAGTGATAGAACCCTGAGGCATTAATTCCTCTTCTGATCAGTGATATAACCCCTAGGCATTAATTCCACCTCTGGCCAGTGATAGAACCCCTAGGCATTAATTCCACCTCTGGCCAGTGATAGAACCCCAAGGCATTAATTCCTCTTCTGACCAGTGATATAACCCCTAGGCATTAATTCCACCTCTGGCCAGTGATAGAACCCCTAGGCATTAATTCCACCTCTGGCCAGTGATCGAACCCCTAGGCATTAATTCCACCTCTGGTCAGTCATAGAACCCCTAGGCATTAATTCCACCTCTGGCCAGTGATAGAACCCCTAGGCATTAATTCCACCTCTGGCCAGTGATAGAACCCCTAGGCATTAATTCCACCTCTGGCCAGTGATAGAACCCCAAGGCATTAATTCCACTTCTGACCTGTGATATAACCCCTAGGCATTAATCCCACCTCTGGTCAGTGATAGAACCCCTAGGCATTAATTCCACCTCTGGCCAGTGATAGAACCCCTGGGCATTAATTCCACCTCTGGCCAGTAACAGAACCCCTAGACATTAATTCTACCTCTGGCCAGTGATAGAACCCCTAGGCATTAATTCCACCTCTGGTCTGTGATAGAACCCCTAGAACTTAATTCCACCTCTGGCCAGTGATAGAACCCTGAGGCATTAATTCCACCTCTGGCCAGTGATAGCACCCCTAGGCATTAATTCCACCTCTGGCCAGTGATAGAACCCTGAGGCATTAATTCCTCTTCTGATCAGTGATATAACCCCTAGGCATTAATTCCACCTCTGGCCAGTGATAGAACCCCTAGGCATTAATTCCACCTCTGGCCAGTGATAGAACCCCAAGGCATTAATTCCTCTTCTGACCAGTGATATAACCCCTAGGCATTAATTCCACCACTGGCCAGTGATAGAACCCCTAGGCATTAATTCCACCTCTGGCCAGTGATCAAACCCCTAGGCATTAATTCCACCTCTGGTCAGTCATAGAACCCCTAGGCATTAATTCCACCTCTGGCCAGTGATAGAACCCCTAGGCATTAATTCCACCTCTGGCCAGTGATAGAACCCCTAGGCATTAATTCCACCTCTGGCCAGTGATAGAACCCCTAGGCATTAATTCCACCTCTGGCCAGTGATAGAACCCCAAGGCATTAATTCCACTTCTGACCTGTGATATAACCCCTGAGGCATTAATTCCACCTCTGGCCAGTGATATAACCCCTAGGCATTAATTCCACCTCTGGCCAGTGATAGAACCCCAAGGCATTAATTCCACCTCTGGTCAGTGATAGAACCCCTAGGCATTAATTCTACCTCTGGCCAGTGATAGAACACCTAGGCATTAATTCCACCTCTGGTCAGTGATAGAACCCCTAGGCATTAATTCCACCTCATGCCAGTGATAGAACCCCAATGCATTAATTCCACCTCTGGCCAGTGTTAGAACTTCTGGCCAGTGATAGAACCCCTAGGCATTAATTCCACCTCTGGCCAGTGATAGAACCCCATGACATTAATGCCACCTCTGACCAGTAATAGAACCCCTAGGCACTAATTCCACCTCAGGCCAGTGATAGAACCCCTAGGCATTAATTCCACCTCTGGTCAGTGATAGAACCCCTAGGTATTAATTCCACCTCTGGTCAGTGATAGAACCCGTAGGCATTAATTAGACCTCTGGCCAGTTATAGAACCCCTAGGCATTAATTCTACCTCTGGCCAGTGATAGAACCCCTAGGCATTAATTCCAACTCTGGCCAGTAACAGAACCCCTAGACATTAATTCCACCTCTGGCCAGTGACAGAACCCCAAGGCATTAATTCCACCTCTGGCCAGCGATAGAACCCCTAGGCATTAATTCCACCTCTGGTCTGTGATAGAACCCCTAGACCTTAATTCCACCTCTGGCCAGTGACAGAACCCCAAGGCATTAATTCCACCTCTGGCCAGTGATAGAACCCCTAGGCATTAATTCCAACTCTGGCCAGTGACAGAACCCCTAGACATTAATTCCACCTCTGGTCAGTGATAGAACCCCTAGGCATTAATTCCACCTCTGGTCAGTGATAGAACCCCTAGGCATTAATTCCACCTCTGGTCAGTGATAGAACCTCTAGAACTTAATTCCACCTCTGGCCAGTGATAGAACCCCTAGGCATTAATTCCACCTCTGGCCAGTGATCGAACCCCTAGGCATTAATTCCAGTCAGTCATAGAACCCTCTAGGCATTGGTTCCACCTTCTGGCCAGTGATAGAACCCCTAGTATTGAATTCCACCTCTGGCCAGTGATAGCTAGAACCCTTAAAGGCATTACCCTTTACCCCACAGTGATAGAACCCCCAGGCACACTCCCACCTCTGCCAGTGATAGAACCCCTAGCATTACCCCACCTCTACACAGTGATAGAACCCTCATGCTAGTACACTCCACTCCTGACCTGTGATATAACCCCTAGTCACAATTCCACCTCTGGCCAGTGATAGAACCCCAAGGCATGGGTCTCACCTCTGACCAGTGATAGAACCCCTAGGTACAATTCCACCTGGCCAGTGATAGAACCCCTCTAGGCATTAATTCCACCTCTGCCAGTGATAGAACCCCAAGGCATTAATTCCACCTCTGGCCAGTGATAGAACCCCTATGCATTAATTCCACCTCTGGCCAGTGATAGAACCCCAAGGCATTAATTCCACCTCTGGCCAGTGATAGAACCCCTAGGCATTAATTCCACCTCTGGCCAGTGATAGAACCCCAAGGCATTAATTCCACCTCAGGCCAGTGATAGAACCCCTAGGCATTAATCCCACCTCAGGCCAGTGATAGAACCCCTAGGCATTAATTCCATCTCTGGCCAGAGGCATTAATTCTACCTCTGGCCAGTGATAGAACCCCTAGGCATTAATTCCACCTCTGGCCAGTGATAGAACCCCTAGGCATTAATTCTACCTCTGGCCAGTGATAGAACCCCTAGGCATTAATTCCACCTCTGGTCAGTGATAGAACCCCTAGGCATTAATTCCACCTCTGGTCAGTGATAGAACCCCTAGAACTTAATTCCACCTCTGGCCAGTGATATAACCCCTAGGCATTAATTCCACCTCTGGCCAGTGATAGAACCCCTAGGCATTAATTCCACTTCTGACCAGTGATAGAACCCCTAGGCATTAATTCCACCTCTGGCCAGTGTTAGAACCTCTGGCCAGTGATAGAACCCCTAGGCATTAATTCCACCTCTGGCCAGTGATAGAACCCCATGACATTAATGCCACCTCTGGCCAGTAATAGAACCCCTAGGCACTAATTCCACCTCAGGCCAGTGATAGAACCCCTAGGCATTAATTCCACCTCTGGTCAGTGATAGAACCCCTAGGTATTAATTCCACCTCTGGTCAGTGATAGAACCCGTAGGCATTAATTAGACCTCTGGCCAGTTATAGAACCCCTAGGCATTAATTCTACCTCTGGCCAGTGATAGAACCCCTAGGCATTAATTCCACCTCTGGCCAGTAACAGAACCCCTAGACATTAATTCCACCTCTGGCCAGTGACAGAACCCCAAGGCATTAATTCCACCTCTGGCCAGCGATAGAACCCCTAGGCATTAATTCCAACTCTGGCCAGTGACAGAACCCCTAGACATTAATTCCACCTCTGGCCAGTGACAGAACCCCAAGGCATTAATTCCACCTCTGGCCAGTGATAGAACCTCTAGGCATTAATTCCAACTCTGGCCAGTGACAGAACCCCTAGACATTAATTCCACCTCTGGCCAGCGATAGAACCCCTAGGCATTAATTCCAACTCTGGCCAGTGACAGAACCCCTAGACATTAATTCCACCTCTGGCCAGTGACAGAACCCCAAGGCATTAATTCCACCTCTGGCCAGTGATAGAACCTCTAGGCATTAATTCCAACTCTGGCCAGTGACAGAACCCCTAGGCATTAATTCCACCTCTGGTCAGTGATAAAACCCCTAGGCATTACCTAGATTCCTGTAAACGTAAAGTCACCTGGCTCTCATGTGGCTCATTAACACAACAAGTCAGTTCTGAAAGTGACTTGACATTAGAAGCCTTCAGTAATGCGAGCACTGGGAATAAACATCCACCCTGCCCCCGTTGACTCGCACAGATTCCAAGAATTAGGCACTTTCAAGTGCTATGTGCAGCTGCCTATGGGCTCAATATTTGTTATGTTTCCTGCTATGGAAGTCAGACAAAACAACATGGAAATGACATTTTAGCTATTTATGAAACTAATTATTAACCAATATATTCAGTCACTGTGAAACCTGACTGATAACACCTATTATATACTCTTATATACATCCCAAGTATTCTTCATTTTCTTTACTGCTCCCACTGGAAGGCTATTCCAGTTATCTACTACCCTTTCTATATCACTGTTACTGCTCCCACTGGAAGGCTATTCCAGGTATCTACTACCCTTTCTATATCACTGTTACTGCTCCCACTGGAAGCCTATTCCAGGTATCTACTACCCTTTCTATATCGCTGTTACTGCTCCCACTTGGAGGCTATCCCATGTATCTACTACCCTTTCTATATCACTGTTACTGCTCCCACTGGAAGGCTATTCCAGGTATCTACTACCCTTTCTATATCACTGTTCCTGCTCCCACTGGGAGTCTATTCCAGGTATCTACTACCCTTTCTATATCACTGTTACTGCTCCCACTGGAAGGCTATTCCGGGTATCTACTACCCTTTCTGTATCACTGTTACTGCTCCCACTGGAAGGCTATTCCAGGTATCTACCACCCTTTCTATATCACTGTTACTGCTCCCACTGGAAGGCTATTCCAGGTATCTACTACCCTTTCTATATCACTGTTACTGCTCCCACTGGAAGGCTATTCCCAGTATCTACTACCCTTTCTATATCACTGTTACTGCTCCCACTGGGAGGCTATTCCAGGTATCTACTTCCCTTTCTATATCACTGTTCCTGCTCCCATTGGAAGGCTATTCAGGTATCTACTACCCTTTCTATATCACTGTTCCTGCTCCCTGGAAGGCTATTCCAGGTATCTACTGCCCTTTTCTATATCACATTGCAGCTCCCACTGGAAGGCTATTCAGGTATCTACTACTACCTTTCTGTATCCTGTTGCAGCTCCACTGGGAGGATATTCCAGGTATCTACTACCCTTTCTATATCACTGTTACTGCTCCCACTGGAAGGCTATTCCAGGTATCTACTACCCTTTCTATATCACTGTTACTGCTCCCACTATGGAAGGCTATTCAGGTAGCTACTACCCTTTCTATATCCTTTCAATTTACTGCTCCCACTGGAAGGCTATTCAGGTATCTACTACCCTTTTCTATATCACTGTTGCACACTTCTCCCACTAAGAAAGAGGCTATTCCAGGTATCTACTACCCTTTCTATATCACTGTTACTGCTCCCACTGGAAGGCTATTCAGGTATCTACTACCCTTTTATATCACTGTTACTGCTCCCACTGGAAGGCTATTCCAGATATCTACTACTCTTTCTATATCACTGTTACTGCTCCCACTGGAAGGCTATTCCAGGTATCTACTACCCTTTCTTTATCACTGTTACTGCTCCCACTGGAAGGCTATTCCAGGTATCTACTACCCTTTCTATATCACTGTTACTGCTCCCGCTGGAAGGCTATTCAGGTATCTACTACCCTTTCTATATCACTGTTACTGCTCCCACTGGAAGGCTATTCCAGGTATCTACTACCCTTTCTATATCGCTGTTACTGCTCCCACTGGAAGCCTATTCCAGGTATCTACTACCCTTTCTATATCACTGTTACTGCTCCCACCGGAAGGCTATTCCAGGTATCTACTACCCTTTCTATATCACTGTTACTGCTCCCACCAGAAGGCTATTCCAGGTATCTACTACCCTTTCTATATCACTGTTACTGCTCCCACTGGAAGGCCATTCCAGGTATCTACTACCCTTTCTATATCACTGTGCCGGCAGTGCAGACACATTGATGGAGCCATTAACCCCTGATGTGCCTGCTGGCAGTGATGAGTGAGCATGGGTCGGCCCCAGGCTGTCAGTCTGGAAGGTGAGAGGGGAGGTGTATGGGGGTGGGGGAGAAGGAGCTGAGTGTCTCCTCATTGGCTGCCCTGAGTGCTGGCTGCATATAAAAGGCCCCAGTCCTGCACTCAGGTAGGAATCCTGTCACTGTTACCTGTTCCCTCATTCTCTGCCCCAATAGCCGGAGACAATGGCCGTATCCAGCCTCCAATACACTATGGGAATCTCCAGTGGATTCAAAGTCTATATCCTGGAAGGTAGGTGGTGCTACTTACTGTTATGGTATGGGAGTATACGGCATGCTCTGTATATATCACTGATTAGCGAATATGCCCTCAGTGAGCAATGTTGGGGAGCCGTGGGACTCTGGGTGTTTGTGAACAGCACTTAATTTAATACTCAGCCAGACATTTCCCCCGGGGTATGATATTATGTGATGGGGAGGGCTGCTGTGAATTTACCATTATTGCCCCCCACGGGGTATATTTTGTGACGGGGGGGGCCTGCAGTGAATTTACCATTATTGCCCTCCCCTGGGGTATGATATTTTGTGATGGGGAGGGCTGCTGTGAATTTACCATTATTGCCCTCCCCTGGGGTATGATATTATGTGATGGGGAGGGCTGCTGTGAATTTACCATTATTGCCCCCCACCGGGTATATTTTGTGACGGGGAGAGGCCTGCAGTGAATTTACCATTATTGCCCTCCCCCGGGGTATGATATTTTGTGATGGGGGAGTGGCGGTTGCAGTGAATTTACTATTATTGCCCCCCTTCGGGGGTATGATATTGTGTGACGTGGGAGGGCTGCTGGGAATTTACCATTATTGCCCCCCCCAGGGTATATTTTGTGATGGGGGAGTGGAGGCTGCAGTGAATTTACTATTATTGCCCCCCTTCGGGGGTATGATGACGTGGGAGGGCTTAGTGAATATGCCATTTATCTCTCTGTGTTTAATTTAATCTCCCTACTATTCCAGGACAGCACAGCATGCGAGACACAGACAGACTGCGCCCCTTTTCAAACCATGCGATCCCCGTATACCCCATCAAACGCAAGCATAGCCCAGAGCCGCCACAGCTACGAAAACGGGTGCATCCTGCCAGCAACCAGTACAGGTATGGAGACGTCCCCTTTATATGGGGGAGCTGGAGCACACTTACTGCATCCTAAGGGGGAGAGGACCCCCTCTATGGAACCGCTATGGGGATTACCCCAAAATCTGGACGAATCCCCTGAATTTGTAAAGATTGGGAATGAAACTTTCAAAATATACAGAGTGGGAAGGATGGATCCCCTGAATTTGCAAACTAGTGTGAATGGAACCTCCAAAATATCCAGTCTGGGGGTGTGGATCCCCTAGTTATACATGCAAGGGAGGATGGAGCCCCCTCATATACAAATAACGGAGGGGCGAACATCTTCTGTACCTGTGGCCATCAGAAGCCCTTATTAAATATCATGGCCTGATGGATCCCCTTTATTATAAACACTGGCATTGGAGCCTCATAATTGCAGTGCTAGGATAGTGCTCCCTCTACAGTAAGTGACTGGGGTGAAGTCCGTTTGTGGTGACCAATGGTAGCAAGCAATTGGGGTACAGACATATGACGAAGCAGTGGGGAACAGGACAATGGAATGTGTACGTGTGTGCAGACCGTGGGGTATGTATAGATATGGGGGTAAGTGTGTGCAGACCGTGGGGTATGTATAGATATGGGGGTAAGTGTGTGCAGACCGTGGGGTATGTATAGATATGGGGGTAAGTGTGTGCAGACCATGGGGTATGTATAGATATGGGGGTAAGTGTGTGCAGACCGTGGGGTATGTATAGATATGGGGGTAAGTGTGTGCAGACCGTGGGGTATGTATAGATTTGGGGGTACTTGTGTGCAGACCGTGGGGTATGTATAGATTTGGGGGTTCTTGTGTGCAGACCGTGGGGTATGTATAGATTTGGGGGTACTTGTGCGCAGACTGTGGGGTATGTATAGATTTGGGGGTACTTGTGCGCAGACTGTGGGGTGTCCTTAAAAATGGTTCTTATTAGGCCGTGTGTTCAAATCAATATTTTTCATATTTTTAGGGGAAAGGTTGCATCATCTCCAGTAAATGTAAAGTCTACAGTAAGACAGCACCCTACGATAACAAGCACCCCCAAATCACTGGGCCCCATTATCTCCCTGGAAAACGTTCTGAAGCATTTGATGCCTGAGAGGCGGCTGCTGGAAAAGGAGACTGTAATACATCAGGACGACCAACCACTGGCGTTGGTCAAGAGGCTGGAAAAGCCGATTTCACCCATCATGCTGCAGCAGGTAAGTTACTGGGTTTCCAATCTGTTAACTGGTCCATAATCTACCATTACCTTCCTCAGCCTCGCTCCAAGTCCTCCCCAACCCTGACCTTGTACTGCACTCCCTGTCCGTAATCTACCATTACCTTCCTCAGCCTCGCTCCAAGTCCTCCCCAACCCTGACCTTGTACTGCACTCCCTGTCCGTAATCTACCATTACCTTCCTCAGCCTCGCTCCAAGTCCTCCCCAACCCTGACCTTGTACTGCACTCCCTGCCGTAATCTACCATTACCTTCCTCAGCCTCGCTCCAAGTCCTCCCCAACCCTGACCTTGTATCGCACTCCCTGTCCGTAATCTACCATTACCTTCCTCAGCCTCGCTCCAAGTCCTCCACAACCTTGACCTTGTATCGCACTCCTTGTCCGTACGTCCACTTCACATTCATCTCTAATCTGCGACCGGTTTCATTTCAGAACCGACCTTCTGTAATCACTTGCATATCTAAGTCCAAACCAATGCTCCCAGTGTTGGCAGAGGAGGCAAATCCTTTGAAGGACAGCAAAAATCAAAGTAAGTCTACACTACATCTCTGTGGGAGCAGCTAATATAGGGAGAATTGAGGGTAATGAAATTCTGGAGCATAGTGAACAATTCAGTTGGTTTCCATGGAAACTGCTCCACTTTACAGATTGTGCACTTTTTATTCTGAACTCCTAATATATTTTTATATGGTATAAAGTCTGGAAATCCCCAAATATCGATAGCTAGAACTCAGGATTTCACTTTTTAATCCATAACATGTCATTTCAGTCAGTGTGTCCGCTAATGGATGACCTTCATTTCTTCCTGCTCTTGGATAAAGAGCTACAATTTTCCTATATCCCGATTTAGAGTTTCCCTGGCACAGGTATGAAGACTATAAATATGTCAGATCTGGGATTTCCTGATTTCAGCACTGAATGCCGCTTTATAAAATGTCTCCAAGTCCCTTGGTGCTTTGTAGAACCTGCAATGCAGAGAGAAGTCCTATCTTGGCCAACCTCCATATTCTCCCATTTTATCATAATGAGACAACGCTATTAATGCTATTTACGTATCCTGTTTCTCCCTTTTTAGTTTCTTCAAGAATTGCTGATGTGGAGGAACATTTTCAGAGGAGCCTGATGTCTTGTAAGCCCCGTCCAAGCCTGCGGCCCCCGAGCCCGGGTACCCCTCTCACAGCCCAGTCCACCAATATTTCTGTAGAAGATCATTTCTCCAAAGCTCTTGGATCCAAGTGGTTTCTAATTCGAGCAGCAGCCGACTCTCCGTCCTCCCCCACAAAGAGGAGCAGACATCAGGCCTTATAGACCTTTCCGAAACAGCCATTTATGGACTTAAAAAAAACCACAATAGAGAGACTTTGGTTTGAGAGTGCTGAATGTGCGCCATCTTGAATTCCTATGCCATGTAAATATATTTATTGACTCACAGACGTATCTCACACTGGAAAGGACGTGGGCAATCAAAGTTTCACCGTATTTGGAAAACTGAAGGTTTGGGTTGGGTCCACTGATACTACTTCATGTAAAATATTGTTATTTAATAAAAAGTTAAAATGGTTTGTGATTTGTTCTTTGGTAAATTTGTGAACACTTCAAAGGGACCACATCGCGTTATTGCATAACACTTTATTTTTCAATCAAAATCGGCATACGTTTTATTAACTTTATTTCAAAGTATTTACTATCATAGGTTTATCGCTGATACAGTTTTATTTATTTTTAAAATGGGCTTCACTTCCTGCTATCACAATAAGCAAGTTCATTCATTGTCCCTTTCTCTCAGGCCTTTCCACTAATGCGTAGACTGTCAGGAACTCAAAGTACATTTCAAAATAGTCTTACTAGAAAGGGTAACATTTTACATTTGTTTTGAATTTAGTGAATAATTTTGTAGTCAGTTTGATTGGTGGCCGAGGAAAAAGGTTTTGGAAACAAAGTAATTTTTTTTTTTTAACCTTTAGAATTAACATTTGAAAACGCTAAAAAATTTTATATATATAAAAACTAGAATACCATCATGGTTATTCTCAAATATGAAAATTCAATGTGAAATTTAAAGTCCGCTGTGCTTCCAGTTTGGCTGCTCTGGCCTGACATGTAACGTTTACTGTAAATATCCCTGCATGTAATAAAGCCGTACTAGGTTACGCCTAAATTTTGCTGACATCATGCATGAATGAAGTGGAATAAAATTATCCTCACTTTTTTTTTGTAAAATAATCCAGCATTTTATGCAAACACCGGCCGATTTTACCGCAGGCACCGGGGCTCATATTAGATTTACAGAAACGGTGCAGGTCTCCGCAAACACTATAAAAAGTGAAGGCCATTACGGCTCAAATTGGTAGAAATCGGTTTATTTGGGACTCTAAGCCTGTAGTATTCAGAGTGATTTTTGAAGCGTACAAGGGAATAAACCGTGGATCACATATTTTTGCCTTAAAACGTCTTTACCAAATGATTTTTTTTACTAAGAATTGTACAACATTAACAACAACATTTCACGATATTCCCAAAATACCTGAGCAGGAAAAAAAACCCAACTCCCCCACCATGTCTCAAGTATTTTTGGGGAAAAATGTTCCACTCATTTTCTTGGCCTAGTTTTAATATTTTAGGATAAATCGTTCAAATCACAATCTGTTAAAAAAAACAAACAAAAAAAAAACCTTTCAAATGATATATCGAAAAAAAATTCTCATCTACTTTATAACTTTTGGTGACTTCTACAGATCAATTGAAAAGGTTTTTTTTATAACAGATTGTAGTCATTTGAACTGTTTATCCAAAAATATTAAATCGCAGTTTTGTAGTTTTCCTGTTGGTTTCAAAATGTGTCCAGTTCTAGATACAAAATAATAGAGAAAGTTTTAAATAATGAGCCACCAATAAATAGCTGTTCTTTTCTCAATTCCCAGTTTACTGCGGGTCTGTCACCATATTTTGCAAAGACCCCAGGTGGCTGTGAGGTGCAGGGAAGGGAGTTTTACTTAACAGAACGCGTCCCTCACGGCCACGCCATTCTCTTCCTATTGGCCGTCTTCAACTCCTCGAGCTTCACCTGCCAGGAGCCGACGTCACGGGTGTAGTACAGCGCTGAGGTCAATGGAGGTTCCTAAGAGGTCACGGGGTTCTTCCTTGACAGTCTTTTTTTTCAAAACTTGACGGTGGTAGTTCTGACTTTTTATTAAGTATTGTCAGGAGTGTAAAATACATGAGATATAAATAGTTCCTACTTTGTCTTATATCTACGACTGGGTTCAAATCTCACTGAAACTATAAAACAATCTTAAAAATAAATAAATTTATCTTTATGAAATTCTCATGTTGTTTTGGGGGTGACAGATCTAGTTTAACGAGAGAAGACCTTGGCACCTTCCCCTGTAATAAAGAAACGATTGGTGTAGCAGGGTCCATGAGCTCATTCCTGGGATTCATAGCGAGCCTGGATTATGGTAGCCCCGAAATATGCAAGACTATTGGATCTATGGAAAATCCGACACTGACACAAAGGAACAAGGAAACTGCACTGGGTACAAGTGAACAAAACATTTGTTTAAACACCGAACAGCAACAAGTCTGGTCAAACCACGCTAACGGAACAACAGGGCTCTAAACGCTAAGAGAAGGAGCTTAAAAATCTGGGAAAATATTACATATTAATTGTTATATTGTACAGCACTGCGGGATCTGCTGGCGTCCAGTCAGTATAAAATATTAAATGAGAACACAGAGTGAGTCTGTGCTGCTTCGTAAGATAATGACAGAACCATGTGTATGTCTGTGTTCAGGAATATAATGACAGAACCATGTGTGTGTCTGTGTTCAGGAATATAATGACAGAACCATGTGTGTGTCTGTGTTCAGGAATATAATGACAGAACCATGTGTGTGTCTGTGTTCAGGAATATAATGACAGAACCATGTTTGTGTCTGTGTTCAGGAATATAATGACAGAACCATGTGTGTGTCTGTGTTCAGGAATATAATAACAGAACCATGTGTGTGTCTGTGTTCAGGAATATAATGACAGAACCATGTGTGTGTCTGTGTTCAGGAATATAATGACAGAACCATGTGTGTGTATGTGTTCAGGAATATAATAACAGAACCATGTATGTGTAATGACAGAACCATGTGTGTGTCTGTGCTTAGGACGATAATCTATGCAGATAAACAGAACTCGCAACACGTGGGAGCTTTAACAATTTCATAGAAACTAGACGTTCAGTTTGGTGACCTTTGGGGAGATTAGAATATGTCGGGGATCTCATCATACGTCGGAGAGTCTCGATAATTAGATTGTGGGGTTTTTGTTCCTTTTTACATTTCCTTATTAGTCTGTCATTGAGAATTGTCTGACAGCCATCTCCCACATCTAGGAATACTATTAATACCAAAACGTCTAGTAATTACGTGTCATGTTTAGCATTCTCTACTAAGTCAGTATATTTAGGTTTAAACTTGAGTTGAAGAAAACATCCAATATTGAGATATTTTGCACTGAAACACGTTATTTTGTACGAGAATCACACGTTGTATTGTCTTCAGACAATTGGCGTCTCTATCCCGGCTCTTCCTTTATTGTCTGTTTTAATTATAATACGTCATTAGTATCACATCGCGCTGTAACTGCTGACAGCTACTGGGCAGTCAATTTCGCTTTATATCTTATTACATAATTCAGCCCTGAATCACCAGCTCAGCCCTAATTCCATCTGGGCTTATCCTAAATTTAGCAAAATAAAAAATCTGTTTTTGGATACCGTAGGCACCCATTTTCCTTCATTTGAGGGTTTCCGCGCCAAGTTTCAGATCAATGCAAATTTTTTAAGACCGAACTGAAATCTCAACTCAAATCGGAAAATAATGTGACCAAAATTCTTCAGACCCACAAAATTTGTAAATCGTAACAGGTTGCCCAGGATCTACTTTTAGGATTAGCCATAAAAACTCCAGTGAATAATGTGAGTGAATTCATTCTGAATTAAAAACCTGAAGTTAAAATAGCCAAACTATATGTTAATTTCCTAGTTTAATGGACAAACCACTTAGTCTGGGCCTATATCCTTTACCACCCCCATGGCTTCTTTCGCCAACTGCACCGGTCAGATTAGCTATATCACATTGTACAGCGCTGTGGAATTTGTTGGCGCTATATAAATAATAATAACATCCGTGCTGAGAACATGTAGACACACAAACAGACAAAGACCCATATGGCATTGTTTAATTGAATGGAGAGAGGGCAAAGGTAGGTACGGACACTTACTCCCCTGGTTTACTGAGTAATTATAATTTAAGTTTTATTGATTGCATTCAGCTCAGACATGGAGGTAGCTTGGCATTTAATGCTGCCCCTGACATCGCACTGGATGAGCGCCTATTGGAATGGGCTCCACCTGCCTCCAACAAGTCTCCACAGATTCCCAGCAGGTCCTAGGGATGGGGCGCATTCCTCACTAAATGGTGGAGCTAGACAGCTGTTACTTTGAGGTGTAAAGTTTCTTAGACAGAAATGATTAAACAATCCCCAGGCTATGAGTTCTGAAGCCCTAATCCAAACAGGAACATGATCCCTGGGAAGACTGGTCCAACCAGTTTTTTGGGAGGAAATCCAAGACTTCAGGCTACTTTTTGCCATTAGTGAAGAATGCTGGTGTGTGTCTAACTGAAGAATTAGAAAGGCTCCCCTCCCAGGGCATTGGAAAAAAACAATAGGACAAAACTTCAAACGGGGAGATGGTCAGAGGAGACAAAGGACCATTCAGGATCATCTCCTCAATCAACAAAGAAGGTCACTGGGGGCAGCGTAATCCAGGGTCTCTTATCTTTAAATATGAATGTAATACATTACCATAGGTGTACTCAGTCAGGAATAATGTACACTAAGTACACCTGAGGGGGAAGGTCTGACAAATACTTACAGGAAATTTACCAATGGACGTTCTAACCATCCTCAAATATACTCAGGAGACCCCCATCACACCATGGGCACCCTTACCAGGCCCATAAGCACAAAATATCCCTCCAATTCTGCCCCCTGTACCCCCTAGATGCAACCCAGAACTCAGCTGCCCTAACATGCATTATTGTCCCTGGGAGATAGAGGGTTAAGGGAAAAGAGATTGCAAGCTCCTCAGCTCAGGGTTATAGATATGAACACATTCTGCAGTAGTTCCAGATACCATGGTTAAACCCCTTATAGAGAGTCTGCGGCCATGTTTTAAATTAAACCCATTATAGAGAGTCTGCAGCCATGGTTTAAATTAAACCCATTATAGAGAGTCTGCGGCCATGGTTTAAATTAAACCCATTATAGAGAGTCTGCAGCCATGGTTTAAATTAAACCCTTATATAGAGAGTCTGCGGCCATGGTTTAAATTAAACCCTTATATAGAGAGTCTGCAGCCATGGATTAAATTAAACTCATTATAGAGAGTCTGCAGCCATGGTTTAAATTAAACCCTTATAGAGAGAGTCTGCAGCCATGGATTAAATTAAACTCATTATAGAGAGTCTGCAGCCATGGTTTAAATTAAACCCTTATAGAGAGAGTCTGCAGCCATGGATTAGTGACTTAGTAAGCAGCACGGGGAGGGGGGACAGTGAGGTGCAGAGAGCTAAATGCTGCCAAATATTCGACAAGAGAAATTGTCTATGTTGGTCTAAAATTTGAGTTTCACTTTGAATTCGGGAGAATTCCCACTTTATTGAATAATGCAGGCTATACAATCCTGTGTGGAGTGAGGGGGCAGGTAGGTAGCTATCGGACAGAGGGTATTCTATGCTGCGTGGTCTGGACACACCCCGTGCGCATGCGCCCAGCACATAGTACTGTCCTGTTAGTGGAGTAGTACACACAGCTTTGGGATGTCCTTTTTTATTTTGAAATAATTCACAGTTCATAAATATCGCCATCTGGCTTCAAACATTAGAAATGCAACCAATCATGTTTTTTGAGCCACAATTTCTAAACCAATAACAATTCATTTGTGGTTGGCTGAGCATTATATGAAACGCAGTCCACATGGCTGGCTGAGCATTATATGAAACGCAGTCCACATGGCTGGCTGAGCATTATATGAAACGCAGTCCACAGGGCTGGCTGAGCATTATATGAAACACAGTCCACAGCAGTGATATGGAAGTATAGTTGTTGCTGCCGTGTACTAAGCTGAACAGATAGAGATGTTAGTACATCTGTAGCGTATGCCTTAACCTTCTGTCTGATATAATGATTTATCCCGTGCAGTGCCAGACATGAGGTCCAATATAGGTGATACGACTCACCTGTTGTAAAGCAGGGAATTCACCAATGTGATAAACTTACTGACCCGTGCTAACATAGAAATATAATACATTTACTCATCTGTGTTAAAGCAGGATTGTCATCGACACACCTGTGCTAATGCACTGTTTAGTTTACTGCCCCTTGGAACTTAATTTAATTTCTAGAAGTAACCGGTTACATATCCTGTGCTGCTCGGGGGCGCGTGTCATGGACGAAGACCCTCATTCATTGGCTTCTTATCTATTTCTTTGTGTAAAATCATCCAGAATTGTCACCAGTTGTTAACCAATTATTTTTATTTAATAAACTATGTTATATAAGCCTTTATTCTGCAAAACAGACTGCCATGTACTGCATGTATATCTGCAGCAAACCTTTGAAAAAGCAGGAGTATCATAATTATTCACCTGTTCTATGAACTAAACCAGGTATTTAATTGACTCAGTTGTGATACAGTAGAACTATAGTGAAATAACAACTGTGCTAAAGCAGAGAGAGCATGGAGTAAGTAACCTGTGTTATTGGGGGGATATCATAAACTAACTCAACTGTAATAAAGCAGGGAGTGCATGGACTAAGTAACCTGTGTTATTGGGGGGATATCATAAACTAACTCAACTGTGCTAAAGCAGGGAGAGGATGGACTAAGTAACCTGTGTCATTGGGGGGATATCATAAACTAACTCAACTGTGCTAAAGCAGGGAGAGCATGGACTAAGTAACCTGTGTTATTGGGGGGATATCATAAACTAACTCAACTGTGCTAAATCAGGTACAGCGTGGACTAAGTAACCTGTGTTATTGGGGGGATATCATAAACTAACTCAACTGTGCTAAAGCAGGGAGAGCGTGGACTAAGTAACCTGTGTTATTGGGGGGATATCATAAACTAACTCAACTGTGCTAAAGCAGGGAGAGCGTGGACTGAGTAACCTGTGTTATTGGGGGGATATCATAAACTAACACAACTGTGCTAAAGCAGGGACAGCATGGACTAAGTAACCTGTGTCATTGGGGGGATATCATAAACTAACACAACTGTGCTAAAGCAGGGACAGCATGGACTAAGTAACCTGTGTTATTGGGGGGATATCATAAACTAACTCAACTGTGCTAAAGCAGGGAGAGCATGGACTAAGTAACCTGTGTTATTGGGGGGATATCATTAACTAACTCAACTGTGCTAAAGCAGGGACAGCATGGACTAAGTAACCTGTGTTATTGGGGGGATATCATAAACTAACTCAACTGTGCTAAAGCAGGGAGAGCGTGGACTAAATAACCTGTGTTATTGGGGGGATATCATTAACTAACTCAACTGTGCTAAAGCAGGGAGAGCGTGGACTGAGTAACCTGTGTTATTGGGGGGATATCATAAACTAACACAACTGTGCTAAAGCAGGGAGAGCGTGGACTGAGTAACCTGTGTTATTGGGGGGATATCATAAACTAACTCAACTGTGCTAAAGCAGGGACAGCATGGACTAAGTAACCTGTGTTATTGGGGGGATATCATAAACTAACTCAACTGTGCTAAAGCAGGGAGAGCGTGGACTGAGTAACCTGTGTTATTGGGGGGATATCATAAACGAACACAACTGTGCTAAAGCAGGGAGCGCATGGACTAAGTAACCTGTGTTATAGGGGGGATATCATAAACGAACACAACTGTGCTAAAGCAGGGACAGCGTGGACTAAGTAACCTGTGTTATTGGGGGGATATCATAAACTAACTCAACTGTGCTAAAGCAGGGAGAGCATGGACTAAGTAACCTGTGTTATTGGGGGGGATATCATAAACTAACTCAACTGTGCTAAAGCAGGGAGAGCGTGGACTAAGTAACCTGTGTTATTGGGGGGATATCATAAACTAACACAACTGTGCTAAAGCAGGGACAGCGTGGACTAAGTAACCTGTGTTATTGGGGGGATATCATAAACTAACTCAACTGTGCTAAAGCAGGGACAGCGTGGACTAAGTAACCTGTGTTATTGGGGGGATATCATAAACTAACTCAACTGTGCTAAAGCAGGGAGAGCGTGGACTGAGTAACCTGTGTTATTGGGGGGATATCATAAACTAACACAACTGTGCTAAAGCAGGGACAGCATGGACTAAGTAACCTGTGTCATTGGGGGGATATCATAAACTAACACAACTGTGCTAAAGCAGGGACAGCATGGACTAAGTAACCTGTGTTATTGGGGGGATATCATAAACTAACTCAACTGTGCTAAAGCAGGGAGAGCATGGACTAAGTAACCTGTGTTATTGGGGGGATATCATAAACTAACTCAACTGTGCTAAAGCAGGGAGAGCATGGACTAAGTAACCTGTGTTATTGGGGGGATATCATAAACTAAAACAACTGTGCTAAAGCAGGGAGAGCGTGGACTGAGTAACCTGTGTTATTGGGGGGATATCACAAACTAACTCAACTGTGCTAAAGCAGGGAGAGCGTGGACTAAGTAACCTGAGTCATTGGTGGGATATCATAAACTGACTCAACTGTGCTAAAGCAGGGAGAGCATGGACTAAGTAACCTGTGTTATAGGGGGGATATCATTAACTCAACTGTGCTAAAGCAGGGAGAGCATGGACTAAGTAACCTGTGTTATTGGGGGGACATCATAAACTAACTCAACTGTGCTAAAGCAGGGAGAGCGTGGACTAAGTAACCTGTGTTATTGGGGGGATATCATAAACTAACTCAACTGTGCTAAAGCAGGGACAGCGTGGACTAAGTAACCTGTGTTATTGGGGGGATATCATAAACTCAACTGTGCTAAAGCAGGGAGAGCGTGGACTAAGTAACCTGTGTTATTGGGGGGACATCATAAACTAACACAACTGTGCTAAAGCAGGGACAGCGTGGACTAAGTAACCTGTGTTATTGGGGGGATATCATAAACTCAACTGTGCTAAAGCAGGGACAGCGTGGACTAAGTAACCTGTGTTATTGGGGGGACATCATAAACTAACACAACTGTGCTAAAGCAGGGACAGCGTGGACTAAGTAACCTGTGTTATTGGGGGGATATCATAAACTAACTTCACTGTGCTAAAGCAGGGAGAGCGTGGACTAAGTAACCTGTATTATTGGGGGGACATTATAAACTAACACAACTGTGCTAAAGCAGGGACAGCGTGGACTAAGTAACCTGTGTTATTGGGGGGATATCATAAACTAACTCAACTGTGCTAAAGCAGGGACAGCATGGACTAAGTAACCTGTGTTATTGGGGGGATATCATAAACTAACTCAACTGTGCTAAAGCAGGGAGAGCGTGGACTAAGTAACCTGTGTTATTGGGGGGATATCATAAACTAACACAACTGTGCTAAAGCAGGGAGAGCGTGGACTGAGTAACCTGTGTTATTGGGGGGATATCATAAACTAACTCAACTGTGCTAAAGCAGGGAGAGCGTGGACTAAGTAACCTGTGTTATTGGGGGAATATCATAAACTAACTCAACTGTGCTAAAGCAGGGAGAGCATGGACTAAGTAACCTGTGTTATTGGGGGGATATCATAAACTAACTCAACTGTGCTAAATCAGGGAGAGCGTGGACTGAGTAACCTGTGTTATTGGGGGGATATCATAAACTAACACAACTGTGCTAAAGCAGGGACAGCATGGACTAAATAACCTGTGTCATTGGGGGGATATCATAAACTAACACAACTGTGCTAAAGCAGGGACAGCATAGACTAAGTAACCTGTGTTATTGGGGGGATATCATAAACTAACTCAACTGTGCTAAAGCAGGGAGAGCATGGACTAAGTAACCTGTGTTATTGGGGGGATATCATTAACTAACTCAACTGTGCTAAAGCAGGGACAGCATGGACTAAGTAACCTGTGTTATTGGGGTGATATCATAAACTAACTCAACTGTGCTAAAGCAGGGAGAGCGTGGACTAAGTAACCTGTGTTATTGGGGGGATATCATTAACTAACTCAACTGTGCTAAAGCAGGGAGAGCGTGGACTAAGTAACCTGTGTTATTGGGGGGATATCATAAACTAACTCAACTGGGCTAAAGCAGGGGCAGCATGGACTAAGTAACCTGTGTTATTGGGGGGATATCATAAACTAACTCAACTGTGCTAAAGCAGGGACAGCATGGACTAAGTAACCTGTGTTATTCGGGGGATATCATAAACTAACTCAACTGTGCTAAAGCAGGGAGAGCGTGGACTAAGTAACCTGTGTTATTGGGGGGATATCATTAACTAACTCAACTGTGCTAAAGCAGGGAGAGCGTGGACTAAGTACCTGTGTTATTGGGGGGATATCATAAACTAACTCAACTGTGCTAAAGCAGGGGCAGCATGGACTAAGTAACCTGTGTTATTGGGGGGATATCATAAACTAACTCAACTGTGCTAAAGAAGGGACAGCATGGACTAAGTAACCTGTGTTATTGGGGGGACATCATAAACTAACTCAACTGTGCTAAAGCATGGAGAGCGTGGACTAGGTAACCTGTGTTATTGGGAAGGGGGGGATATCATAAACTAACACAACTGTGCTAAAGCAGGGAGAGCATGGACTAAGTAACCTGTGTTATTGGGGGGATATCATAAACTAACACAACTGTGCTAAAGCAGGGACAGCATGGACTAAGTAACCTGTGTCATTGGGGGGATATCATAAACTAACTCAACTGTGCTAAAGCAGGGAGAGCATGGACTAAGTAACCTGTGTTATTGGGGGGACATCATAAACTAACTCAACTGTGCTAAAGCAGGGAGAGCGTGGACTAAGTAACCTGTGTTATTGGGGGGATATCATAAACAAACCAACTGTGCTAAAGCAGGGACAGCGTGGACTAAGTAACCTGTGTTATTGGTGGGATATCATAAACTCAACTGTGCTAAAGCAGGGAGAGCATGGACTAAGTAACCTGTGTTATTGGGGGGATACTATAAACTAACCAACTGTGCTAAAGCAGGGAGAGCATGGACTAAGTAACCTGTGTTATTGGGGGGATATCATAAACTAACTCAACTGTGTTAAAGCAGGGAGAGCGTGGACTAAGTAACCTGTGTTATTGGGGGGATATCATAAACTAACTCAACTGTGCTAAAGCAGGGAGAGCGTGGACTAAGTAACATGTGTTATTGGGGGGATATCATAAACTAACTCAACTGTGCTAAAGCAGGGAGTGCATGGACTAAGTAACCTGTGTTATTGGGGGGATATCATAAACTAACTCAACTGTGCTAAAGCAGGGAGAGCGTGGACTAAGTAACCTGTGTTATTGGGGGGACATCATAAACTAACTCAACTGTGCTAAAGCAGGGACAGCGTGGCCTAAGTAACCTGTGTTATTGGGGGGAATATCATTAACTCAACTGTGCTAAAGCAGGGAGTGCATGGACTAAGTAACCTGTGTTATTGGGGGGATATCATAAACTAACTCAACTGTGCTAAAGCAGGGACAGCGTGGACTAAGTAACCTGTGTTATTGGGGGGATATCATAAACTAACTCAACTGTGCTAAAGCAGGGACAGCGTGGACTAAGTAACCTGTGTTATTCGGGGGACATCATAAACTAACACAACTGTGCTAAAGCAGGGACAGCGTGGACTAAGTAACCTGTGTTATTGGGGGGATATCATATACTCAACTGTGCTAAAGCAGGGACAGCGTGGACTAAGTAACCTGTGTTATTGGGGGGACATCATAAACTAACACAACTGTGCTAAAGCAGGGACAGCGTGGACTAAGTAACCTGTGTTATTGGGGGGATATCATAAACTAACTTCACTGTGCTAAAGCAGGGAGAGCGTGGACTAAGTAACCTGTATTATTGGGGGGACATTATAAACTAACACAACTGTGCTAAAGCAGGGACAGCGTGGACTAAGTAACCTGTGTTATTGGGGGGATATCATAAACTAACTCAACTGTGCTAAAGCAGGGACAGCATGGACTAAGTAACCTGTGTTATTGGGGGGATATCATAAACTAACACAACTGTGCTAAAGCAGGGAGAGCGTGGACTGAGTAACCTGTGTTATTGGGGGGATATCATAAACTAACTCAACTGTGCTAAAGCAGGGAGAGCGTGGACTAAGTAACCTGTGTTATTGGGGGAATATCATAAACTAACTCAACTGTGCTAAAGCAGGGAGAGCATGGACTAAGTAACCTGTGTTATTGGGGGGACATCATAAACTAACTCAACTGTGCTAAAGCTGGGAGAGCGTGGACTAAGTAACCTGTGTTATTGGGGGGATATCATAAACTAACTCAACTGTGCTAAAGCAGGGACAGCGTGGACTAAGTAACCTGTGTTATAGGGGGGATATCATTAACTCAACTGTGCTAAAGCAGGGAGAGCATGGACTAAGTAACCTGTTTTATTGGGGGGACATCATAAACTAACTCAACTGTGCTAAAGCAGGGAGAGCGTGGACTAAGTAACCTGTGTTATTGGGGGGATATCATAAACTAACTCAACTGTGCTAAAGCAGGGAGAGCATGGACTAAGTAACCTGTGTTATTGGGGGGATATCATAAACTAACACAACTGTGCTAAAGCAGGGACAGCATGGACTAAGTAACCTGTGTTTTTGAGGGGATATCATAAACTAACTCAACTGTGCTAAAGCAGGGAGAGCATGGACTAAGTAACCTGTGTTATTGGGGGGGTATCATAAACTAACTCAACTGTGCTAAAGCATGGAGAGCGTGGACTAGGTAACCTGTGTTATTGGGAAGGGGGGGATATCATAAACTAACACAACTGTGCTAAAAACAGGAGAGCATGGACTAAGTAACCTGTGTTATTGGGATATCATAAACTAACACAACTTGTGCTAAAAGCAGGGACAGCATGGACTAAGTAACCTGTGTGTTATTGGGGGGATATCATAAACTAACTCAACTGTGCTAAAGCAGGGGCAGCATGGACTAAGTAACCTGTGTTATTGGGGGGATATCATAAACTAACTCAACTGTGCTAAAGAAGGGACAGCATGGACTAAGTAACCTGTGTTATTGGGGGGACATCATAAACTAACTCAACTGTGCTAAAGCATGGAGAGCGTGGACTAGGTAACCTGTGTTATTGGGAAGGGGGGGATATCATAAACTAACACAACTGTGCTAAAGCAGGGAGAGCATGGACTAAGTAACCTGTGTTATTGGGGGGATATCATAAACTAACACAACTGTGCTAAAGCAGGGACAGCATGGACTAAGTAACCTGTGTTTTTGGGGGATATCATAAACTAACTCAACTGTGTAAAGCAGGGAGAGCGGACTAAGTAACCTGTGTTATTGGGGGGATATCATAAACTAACTCAACTGTGCTAAAGCAGGGAGAGCATGGACTAAGTAACCTGTGTTATTGGGGGGATATCATAAACTAACTCAACTGTGCTAAAGCAGGGAGAGCATGGACTAAGTAACCTGTGTTATTGGGGGGATATCATAAACTAACTCAACTGTGCTAAAGCAGGGAGAGCGTGGACTAAGTAACCTGTGTTATTGGGGGGACATCATAAACTAACTCAACTGTGCTAAAGCAGGGACAGCGTGGCCTAAGTAACCTGTGTTATTGGGGGGAATATCATTAACTCAACTGTGCTAAAGCAGGGAGTGCATGGACTAAGTAACCTGTGTTAGGGGGGATATCATAAACTAACTCAACTGTGCTAAAGCAGGGACAGCGTGGACTAAGTAACCTGTGTTATTGGGGGGATATCATAAACTAACTCAACTGTGCTAAAGCAGGGACAGCGTGGACTAAGTAACCTGTGTTACTGGGGGGACATCATAAACTAACACAACTGTGCTAAAGCAGGGACAGCGTGGACTAAGTAACCTGTGTTATTGGGGGGATATCATAAACTCAACTGTGCTAAAGCAGGGAGAGCGTGGACTAAGTAACCTGTGTTATTGGGGGGACATCATAAACTAACACAACTGTGCTAAAGCAGGGACAGCGTGGACTAAGTAACCTGTGTTATTGGGGGGATATCATAAACTAACTCAACTGTGCTAAAGCAGGGAGAGCGTGGACTAAGTAACCTGTGTTATTGGGGGGACATTATAAACTAACACAACTGTGCTAAAGCAGGGACAGCGTGGACTAAGTAACCTGTGTTATTGGGGGGATATCATAAACTAACTCAACTGTGCTAAAGCAGGGACAGCATGGACTAAGTAACCTGTGTTATTGGGGGGATATCATAAACTAACTCAACTGTGCTAAAGCAGGGAGAGCGTGGACTAAGTAACCTGTGTTATTGGGGGGATATCATAAACTAACTCAACTGTGCTAAAGCAGGGGAGCATGGACTAAGTAACCTGTGTTATTGGGGGGATATCATAAACTAAACTAACACAACTGTGCTAAAGCAGGGACAGCGTGGACTAAGTAACCTGTGTTATTGGGGGGATATCATAAACTAACTCAACTGTGCTAAAGCAGGGAGAGCGTGGACTAAGTAACCTGTGTTATTGGGGGGACATCATAAACTAACACAACTGTGCTAAAGCAGGGACAGCGTGGACTAAGTAACCTGTGTTATTGGGGGGATATCATAAACTTCAACTGTGCTAAAGCAGGGACAGCATGGGTAACCTGTGTTATTATCATAAACTAACTCAACTGTGCTAAAGCAGGGACAGCATGGACTAAGTAACCTGTGTTATTGGGGGGACATCATAAACTAACTCAACTGTGCTAAAGCAGGGAGAGCGTGGACTAGGTAACCTGTGTTATTGGGGGGGGGATATCATAAACTAACACAACTGTGCTAAAGCAGGGAGAGCATGGACTAAGTAACCTGTGTTATTGGGGGTATATCATAAACTAACTCAACTGTGCTAAAGCAGGGAGAGCATGGACTAAGTAACCTGTGTTATTGGGGGGGGGATATCATGAACTAACTCAACTGTGCTAAAGCAGGGAGAGCATGGACTAAGTAACCTGTGTTATTGGGGGGATATCATAAACTAACTCAACTGTGCTAAAGCAGGGACAGTGTGGACTAAGTAACCTGTGTTATTGGGGGGACATCATTGTGACAGATTCATCTGTATTGCTGGTTCGTCTGTTTCCCTTTGTTCGCGGAATTGCCTGTTTATATACCCCCGTTCGTGTAATTTGCAAACTACCGATTGAAACTACCGAACGAACGACCACCCAGGAGAGGAGTGTGCTGCTGGTTAACCTATTGGCCCCAATTAGAACGTTGTGGTTAACCGCAGACACCTCTCCATTCCATTCGTACGGGTGGTCGTCGTTCGCATGTCGACCACGAGGCAGCTGCCATTTTGGGACATACGAACACATAGCGGTGTTCGGTACAAACTGTATGGAACTAAAAACGGACATTTAAACTACCGAACACCGCTGGAAGCTGCTGCCTACCTTCCATTTCGACAAGGCATGCGAACGTCGGTTGTTCGGGAGTTTTTATTTTATTCGTATGGACTTTCACCCAGCCAGCCATCCCATGGAGTCATTCGTATACCGAAGGACTGGTGAAAGACTTTGACTCCATGGCGATTCGACTAGATACATCAGATCTGAGCGCTATTCGGTGAAAACATGCCCTCAGATCTAGGCTGTCTGGGGATACGTTACACGAACTAGATGTATTCAGTATTTCTGCAATTATGTATTTTAATGTATTTTTATTACTGTAAGTTAAAATGGCGACTGTCTCTACCTTGGGAGATAATTAGGTTTCTTCCTAATTATCGCCGAGGTAGAGAAGACGGAATTGTAGGCAAGATGGGAAGGGCTATTATTGAAGCCACTGCGATTGGCTACTGTCCAATATGTTTTACAGTCTTCCACAACGTCCCCTCGGGGAGTGTCCACCTTGTGGAGACCTGCATAAATACCGGGCAGGTAGCCCCCATTAAACAGATCTTCATTTGACCCTCAAGACGGAGCTTGGTCTCGTTTGTGGGGGGAATTATTACTGGGACAGCGATTTCGTTATTTTTAGCTGTGGAAGGCGTTCGACTGTTTGGCTGATCGGGAGTTGCCGTGTTCGTGGACTTCGTTCGGGAGTTTGGCGGTCGGCTGGATTTAAAACTGCATTTCTGGAGAAGGGGATTATTGACTAAACGGCGGATTCATCTACTCGACGGTACGTGTCGTAACAATTGGTGGCAAGCGACGGGATGAATCCTACAGCCCAGAAGGCCAGCTACACATCCCAGGTTGGAAATGCAGTATGAAGAGTTAAGGCGTGCTACCCTTAAAGATATATTAGAATGCAGAGGACGATCAGCGAGTAATCTCAAGAAAAGAGAGATTATTGCTATACTGTTGGAAATGGATACAGCACAGGGAACGGGAAGAGCGGATGTGCCTGGCATACTGGAGTTAACACCCGAGGAGATACAGTTTAACCGGGCAGTTCAGATCAGGCTGGCACATTTTGGCCCCAACCCTGCAGCAGATATTGTGGTGCAAGTGCAAGCAGCAGTAGCAGCACAACAGGCGCTTCAAGGAAGAGGCGCTGCAGCAGCTGAGGTACCTTATAATAATAATGGAAGGAGAAAAGTACCGTTTGCTGCATTTCGAAATTTTGTGGAAGCCGAAGGAGAAATTGATGGGTTCCTGGCTGATTTTGAAAGGCAATGTGCCTTACACCAGGTACCCGCAGGAGAATGGGTCCCCATCCTCTCTGGGAAGTTATCCGGCCAGACCAGTGAGGCGTTTCGGGCCATCCCAGAGGAGGAACTTACCAGCTACAGGGCAGTGAAAGATGCCCTTTTGGCCAGATACGCTGTGACCCCTGAGGCATACCGGCGGCGATTCCGGGACACTAACAAGCAGGCTGGTGATTCTTATGTGGAGTGGGCATGCCGAGTACACCGCACCGCAGCCCACTGGATGGCAGGGTGCCAAGCGGTAACTGGGGAAGAAGTGCTGCAAGTATTTTTGTTGGAGCACTGTTTTGACCGCTTACCTGCAGGAGTCAGAGAGTGGGTTAGGGACCGTAAACCCGCTACCTTACCCGAAGCTGCTCGTCTGGCTGATGAGTACACTGATGCCAGGAAACTGGACCAGACAGCAGCCAAGGTCCCTACCCGAGTGGAGTACAAACCAGCAGCCCCTCCAACCTCTGCAGTGTATCAACACCCAGCACAACGCACCCCCACCATGCCAACAACAAACAATTATGTTCAGCCAGCCCGGTTCAACGCCCGGGATTACTCACAGCCTATCCGTTGCTATGGGTGTAAGCAGTTGGGGCACAAGCGACCCGAGTGCCCATTGAACAATTCCAGCCAAGCCCAGTCGTGGAGAAGACCAGCCGGCGGGAATCAGCAACCACCTCAACCTTCCGCTCACTGTCTGGAGCAGGAGGAATTTTGGGGTATACTACATGAGGCGGATCCGGTCCAAGCAGCGCAGCAGGATAACCGTCAACAGCATAGACAGACCGTTAAACTAAATGGCAAAGCAGTAACTGGTCTGAGATACACCGGAGCCACTATGACTTTGCTCCAAAAGAACCTTGTTTCCGAACACCAGCACACTGGAGATACTGTGGCAGTGAGGGTGGCGGGAGGTGCAGTGTTCCGTTTACCGGTTGCCCGGGTTCACTTGGATTGGGGGGTGGGCTCTGGACACGTGAATGTGGGGGTCATGAAAGACTTACCGGCCGATGTTTTGCTTGGGAATGACTTGGCCCCTTTGGTGTCCGCTTATGCTCCAATGGGACCTGCCGCTATCAACCCAGTGACTACCCGTGCCCAGACCCGTGCTGCTGGAACCAGCCCACCTGCTGCTGAGACCCAGGTAAGAACCGAGTCCCCGACTGGTACCCTAGAACCGACCTTTGTTAACTGGGATTCCCCAGAGGAGTTTGGGAGGGAAACTCAGACAGATTCGACCCTCCAGAAGTATAGGGACAGAGCAGATACTGGAGAGGAAGGATTAGATGGGGAACGGTATGAGTGGGTGGGGGACTGGTTGTATAGGATCCCCAAGCTTTCCCCGAAGAGTGTTGCCCCTCCGCCGAATCGACAGCTGGTGGTGCCCGCAAAATACCGGCAGGAGATTCTGCGGATAGGGCATGATGTTCCCCTAGCTGGACATCTAGGTTCCCGCCGCACAGCCTATAGGATCATGCAGAACTTTTTTTGGCCAAACTTTAATCAGGCTGTTCGGACATACTGCAGTACGTGTGACACATGTCAAAGGATAGGAAAGCGGGGGGACCACCCAAGAGCTAGGCTTATGTCAATGCCTATCATTGGGGAGCCCTTTGCAAGCATAGCCGTTGACATTGTGGGTCCACTGGCCAGGGCTAGTCCATCCGGTAAGAAATATATTCTCACCGTGGTGGATTATGCCACTCGCTATCCAGAGGCAGTAGCGCTGTCTAATATAGAGGCAGAGACAGTTGCTGATGCCCTGGTTAGGATTTTTACCAGAGTCGGGTTCCCTCAAGAGATTCTCTCTGACCAGGGAACCCAATTCACCGCTGTGCTCACCCAGCAACTGTGGAAGGTGTGCGGTATTAAACCGCTGCTTAGCTCACCTTACCATCCACAGACTAACGGTCTCTGCGAGCGATTTAATGGCACCCTCAAACAGATGCTGAGGACCTTTTCTGACACTTGCAGAGACTGGGAGCGATTCCTGCCTCATCTGTTGTTTGCCTACAGAGAGGTGCCTCAGGAATCTACTGGGTTCTCCCCCTTTGAGTTGCTATATGGGAGAAGGGTCCGCGGACCCCTAGATCTCATTAGAGGCCACTGGGAGGGGGAGACAGAGCAGGAAGGGACCCCCATAGTACCGTATGTTCTGGAACTCCGGGACCGCATGGAGAAACTGTCCATAATGGTAAGGGAGAATCTCCAGGTGGCTCAGGGGAGACAGAAGAGGTGGTACGATCGGGGTGCCCGACAGCGAGTCTTCCAGGTTGGGCAGAAAGTGTTAGTACTCAAACCTGTGAAGGCGAACAAGATGCAGGCATCTTGGCAGGGCCCGTATAAGGTGTTAGCACAGATATGTGATACTACCTACCTTATAGCCAGCTGTTCAGATGAAAGGATCCAGCGATCCTTCCATGTGAACATGCTAAAGGAGTATCAAGAGAGACCAGAGAATGTCGCTGCAGTATGTGCCCCTGCTGCAGATGATACAGAAAGTTTACCCTTGCCATATTTGTTAGAGAGGGACCCCCAGACGGATCTTACTAACCTAGTACAGCTAGGGGACAGATTGAGCGCTACCGAGAAGGGCCAGGCAAGACAGCTTCTGTGGGAAAAGCAGGCGACCTTCTCCCAAGAACCTGGTTACACTACCCTAGCTGTACACAAGGTAGAAACCCCTGGACAGAACCCTCTGCGACAACCCCCTACCGTATCCCTGAAGCAGTCCGGGAAGGAATGCGGAAGGAGATACAGGAGATGACCCAGCTGGGGGTCATCGAACACTCCGATAGCCCTTGGGCCTCGCCTGTAGTCCTGGTGCCCAAGAAGGATGGGACCACCCGGTTCTGTGTGGACTACAGGCGTCTCAATGAGCGGACCACCACTGACGCCTACCCGATGCCCCGGGTAGATGAATTGTTAGATCGCATTGCCAGGGGACGCTATCTGACCACCATAGACCTGTGCAAAGGCTACTGGCAGATTCCCCTGGCCGAGGATGCTATCCCCAAGTCGGCCTTCGTCACCCCATTTGGCCTGTACCAATTTAAGGTCATGCCATTTGGGATGAAGAATGCCCCGGCTACCTTCCAGCGTATGGTGGATAGACTTCTTGATGGATTCCAGGAATTTGCTTGTGCATACCTGGATGACATTGCGATCTACAGTGAGTCCTGGGAAGAACACCTAGTGCATGTAGGGGTAGTACTGGACAAGATTCGGGCCGCTGGCCTGACATTGAAGCCAGAGAAGTGCCATTTAGGCATGGCTGAAGTGCAGTACCTGGGTCACAGAGTAGGGTGTGGGAGCCAGAGACCAGAGCCAGCCAAGATAGAGGCAGTTGCTAACTGGCCCACACCTATCACCAAGACCCAGGTGTTAGCCTTCCTAGGGACAGCAGGATACTATAGACGCTTTGTCCCCGACTACAGCGCTATTGCTAAACCCCTGACTGACCTGACAAAGAAAAATCTTCCTAAGCAGGTCCTGTGGTGTCCAGCTTGTGAAGCTGCGTTTCAAGCACTCAAACAAGCTCTTGTGAATGCCCCTGTCCTGGCTGCCCCAGTCCCTAACAAACGTTTTCTCGTCCATACAGATGCTTCCATGTATGGACTGGGGGCTGTGCTGAGCCAGGTCGGGGAAGATGGAGGAGAGCACCCTGTCGCATATCTCAGTAGAAAGCTGTTACCCAGAGAAGTGAGTTATGCGGCAGTGGAGAAGGAGTGTTTGGCCCTGGTGTGGGCATTGAAAAAGTTAAGCCCGTATTTATATGGACAGGAATTTTCCCTGGTGACGGACCACAATCCCCTTGTCTGGCTTAACCGGGTCTCAGGAGACAATGGCAGACTGCTGAGGTGGAGTTTAGCACTACAGCCATATAACTTCACCATCACTTATCGACCCGGTAAGCAGAACGGGAACGCAGATGGATTGTCCAGGCAAACCGACATCCTCACCCCATCTTAGTCCGGTCATCCCCACGTTGACCCGCCAAAGGGTCAAGCCGGGTCTGCCGGAGTGTTCCACAAGGGGGGAGCCGTGTGACAGATTCATCTGTATTGCTGGTTCGTCTGTTTCCCTTTGTTCGCTGAATTGCCTGTTCATATACCCCCGTTCGTGTAATTTGCAAACTACCGATTGAAACTACCGAACGAACGACCACCCAGGAGAGGAGTGTGCTGCTGGTTAACCTATTGGCCCCAATTAGAACGTTGTGGTTAACCGCAGACACCTCTCCATTCCATTCGTACGGGTGGTCGTCGTTCGCATGTCGACCACGAGGCAGCGGCCATTTTGGGACATACAAACACATAGCGGTGTTCGGTACAAACTGTATGGAACTAAAAACGGACATTTAAACTACCGAACACCGCTGGAAGCTGCTGCCTACCTTCCATTTCGACAAGGCTTGCGAACGTCGGTTGTTCGGGAGTTTTTATTTCATTCGTATGGACTTTCACCCAGCCAGCCATCCCATGGAGTCATTCGTATACCGAAGGACTGGTGAAAGACTTTGACTCCATGGCGATTCGACTAGATACATCAGATCTGAGCGCTATTTGGTGAAAACATGCCCTCAGATCTAGGCTGTCTGGGGATACGTTACACGAACTAGATGTATTCGGTATTTCTGCAATTATGTATTTTAATGTATTTTTATTACTGTAAGTTAAAATGGCGACTGTCTCTACCTTGGGAGATAATTAGGTTTCTTCCTAATTATCGCCGAGGTAGAGAAGACGGAATTGTGGGCAAGATGGGAAGGGCTATTATTGAAGCCACTGCGATTGGCTACTGTCCAATATGTTTTACAGTCTTCCACAAGGTCCCCTCGGGGAGTGTCCACCTTGTGGAGACCTGCATAAATACCGGGCAGGTAGCCCCCATTAAACAGATCTTCAATTGACCCTCAAGACGGAGCTTGGTCTCGTTTGTGGGGGGAATTATTACTGGGACAGCGATTTCGTTATTTTTAGCTGTGGAAGGCGTTCGACTGTTTGGCTGATCGGGAGTTGCCGTGTTCGTGGACTTCGTTCGGGAGTTTGGCGGTCGGCTGGATTTAAAACTGCATTTCTGGAGAAGGGGATTATTGACTAAACGGCGGCTTCATCTACTCGACGGTACGTGTCGTAACAATCATAAACTAACACAACTGTGCTAAAGCAGGGACAGCGTGGACTAAGTAACCTGTGTTATTGGGGGGATATCATAAACTCAACTGTGCTAAAGCAGGGACAGCGTGGACTAAGTAACCTGTGTTATTGGGGGGACATCATAAACTAACACAACTGTGCTAAAGCAGGGACAGCGTGGACTAAGTAACCTGTGTTATTGGGGGGATATCATAAACTAACTCAACTGTGCTAAAGCAGGGAGAGCGTGGACTAAGTAACCTGTGTTATTGGGGGGACATTATAAACTAACACAACTGTGCTAAAGCAGGGACAGCGTGGACTAAGTAACCTGTGTTATTGGGGGGATATCATAAACTAACTCAACTGTGCTAAAGCAGGGACAGCATGGACTAAGTAACCTGTGTTATTGGGGGGATATCATAAACTAACTCAACTGTGCTAAAGCAGGGAGAGCGTGGACTAAGTAACCTGTGTTATTGGGGGGATATCATAAACTAACACAACTGTGCTAAAGCAGGGAGAGCATGGACTAAGTAACCTGTGTTATTGGGGGGATATCATAAACTAACTCAACTGTGCTAAAGCAGGGAGAGCATGGACTAAGTAACCTGTGTTATTGGGGGGGATATCATGAACTAACTCAACTGTGCTAAAGCAGGGAGAGCATGGACTAAGTAACCTGTGTTATTGGGGGGATATCATAAACTAACTCAACTGTGCTAAAGCAGGGACAGCGTGGACTAAGTAACCTGTGTTATTGGGGGGACATCATAAACTAACACAACTGTGCTAAAGCAGGGACAGCGTGGACTAAGTAACCTGTGTTATTGGGGGGATATCATAAACTAACTCAACTGTGCTAAAGCAGGGAGAGCGTGGACTAAGTAACCTGTGTTATTGGGGGGACATCATAAACTAACACAACTGTGCTAAAGCAGGGACAGCGTGGACTAAGTAACCTGTGTTATTGGGGGGATATCATAAACTAACTCAACTGTGCTAAAGCAGGGACAGCATGGACTAAGTAACCTGTGTTATTGGGGGGACATCATAAACTAACTCAACTGTGCTAAAGCAGGGACAGCATGGACTAAGTAACCTGTGTTATTGGGGGGACATCATAAACTAACTCAACTGTGCTAAAGCAGGGAGAGCGTGGACTAGGTAACCTGTGTTATTGGGGGGGGGATATCATAAACTAACACAACTGTGCTAAAGCAGGGAGAGCATGGACTAAGTAACCTGTGTTATTGGGGGGATATCATAAACTAACTCAACTGTGCTAAAGCAGGGAGAGCATGGACTAAGTAACCTGTGTTATTGGGGGGGATATCATGAACTAACTCAACTGTGCTAAAGCAGGGAGAGCATGGACTAAGTAACCTGTGTTATTGGGGGGATATCATAAACTAACACAACTGTGCTAAATGAAATGAAATCACCTCTACTGAAGTAGGGATAAGATGAGGTTGTACAGATGTTTAAAGAAGCCCTGGGACGGGTGAAGGTCACAGCCCCCCTACAAGAGACATTGATTCCGAGGCCAGAGATGTCCATCCTTATTATTTAGTGTTTCAGCACTGAGGAACCACCATTGCCCCAATCTCCCCATGTTTATTTCCCAGAATCCCGTCATGATACGAATTTCATTGAACTCCAGACATGACGTTCAGCAGCCGGGTTTTATCCTGGAACAAGCGCTATTAATGTGTAGGGTCGCTGTTAGAAATCGATTTACTGGAACAATCCTTGAAAAGTGGCCTATCAGACGCTGTTCCATTTAGGGGTAATTTCCCAATACCAGGGTAATAATGGCGTAAAACGGAGGGTCCATTGTGGGCTCAGTGTTGTAATAATATAAATAATCTAATGGCGAGGTAAAGACTAACGTTTAGGTGTGTTTTAGTAAACACATCAAAATCCCCCATTTTCTGGGTACAGACCCCTTAGGCACGCTTAGTCTGCTCCAACAAGATTTCTGATGTCACCCATTGGCTATCCTGGACGCTCTAGGCCTGCATAATGTCCTGCCGTTGCATAACAGCAGTGGGGGTGGAGTCAGATATTATTATGATATTGTTTCCTAAATACGTCATTTGGGATAATAAGGACGTGACGTCTCGTAGAGTCTGGGGTTAAGTACGTGTGTTTCCGAGTGCTGAGCTTAAAAAGTCAGAATTCAGAGTAAGATTTCTGGGATCTTGCCCCCACGTCTTTAAAATGATGGGATTATCACATACAGTTAATTCATTTAACGATGAATTGAAGACTGATAGGGTTTTTAACTAAACTCAGAATTTTGGGAAAATTGAAGTGAATTTCATATTTATTAACAAAGTAACTGGATTGGAATATTCTACATGTCAGCCACGCTTTCAGTTCAGATATGTTGGTCTAAAACATGAAATCACTGGGGAATCATGACTCGACGTGAGTCCAGGAATACGTGTGGGGTCTAGCAGTCCCCCATGGGCCCCCAATGTTGGAACCATGGCTGTTAATGGATTAACTAGAATGTAACACTGTAACAGAGGAAATCTTATAGGTTCTACAGTCAGTCTGTTCTAACTTCTTTTTTTTGTCAATCTGTATTTTATTTGTGCATACAAGTACAGTACTGGCATGCGATGCCACAACAGCATAATCACGCATTTCAATAACAAGCATTGTAAAAGGAGCGTTATTATTATTATACATTTTCTTTTTCATGACATCAGTAAGATGTATCACCCAAACAGCTCTAGTAGCAAGTTAGGAAAATCCCAACTAAGTAATAGCCTGTATTTAGAGCCTACTCCTGGGATATGTCAATACAGGTGGCTAATGAAAAAGTATAGAATGATAACCAACGAAAAAACGAATGAGAGCTTGGCACTACAGCATTCAGTCAACTGTGATATATCATGCAGTATTGATTCATGGCGGTCAGACTATGCTCCTCGTAGGGAATGTACAGTCCCATATCATGCAGTATTGATTCATGGCGGTCAGACTATGCTCCTCGTAGGGAATGTACAGTCCCTTATCATGCAGTATTGATTCATGGTGGTCAGACTATGCTCCTCGTAGGGAATGTACAGTCCCATATCATGCAGTATTGATTCATGGCGGTCAGACTATGCTCCTCGTAGGGAATGTACAGTCCCATATCATGCAGTATTGATTCATGGCGGTCAGACTATGCTCCTCGTAGGGAATGTACAGTACCTTATCATGCAGTATTGATTCATGGCGGTCAGACTATGCTCCTCGTAGGGAATGTACAGTCCCAAATCATGCAGTACTGATTCATGGTGGTCAGTCTATTCCCCTCGTAGGCAATGTACAGTCCCATATCATCCAGTATTTATTCATGGTGGTCAGACTATGCCCCTCGTAGCAAATGTACAGTCCCATATCATGCAGTATTGATTCATGGTAGTCAGACTATGCCCCTTGTAAGGAATGTACAGTCCCAAATCATGCAGTATTGATTCATGGTGGTCAGCCTATCCCTCTCGAAGGGAATGTACAGTCCCAAATCATGCAGTATTGATTCATGGCGGTCAACCTATGCCCCTCGTAGGGAATGTACAGTCCTAAATCATGCAGTACTGATTCATGGTGGTCAGTCTATTCCCCTCGTAGGCAATGTACAGTCCCATATCATCCAGTATTTATTCATGGTGGTCAGACTATGCCCCTCGTAGCAAATGTACAGTCCCATATCATGCAGTATTGATTCATGGTAGTCAGACTATGCCCCTTGTAAGGAATGTACAGTCCCAAATCATGCAGTATTGATTCATGGTGGTCAGCCTATCCCTCTCGTAGGGAATGTACAGTCCCAAATCATGCAGTATTGATTCATGGCGGTCAGCCTATGCCCCTCATAGGGAATGTACAGTCCCATTTCATGCAGTATTGATTCATGGTGGTCAGACTATGCTCCTCGTAAGGAATGTACAGTCCCATATCATGCAGTATTGATTCATGGTGGTCAGACTATGCCCCTCGTAGCAAATGTACAGTCCCATATCATGCAGTATTGAATCATGGTGGTCAGCCTATCCCTCTCGTAGGGAATGTACAGTCCCAAATCATGCAGTATTGATTCATGGCGGTCAGCCCCTCGTAAGAAATGTACAGTCCCAAATCATGCACTATTGATTCATGGCGGTCAGCCTATGCCCCAAATAGGGAATGTCCAGTCTCAAATCATGCAGTATTGATTCATGGCGGTCAGCCCCTCGTAAGGGGAATGTACAGTCCCAAATCATGCAGTATTGATTCATGGCGGTCAGCCTATGCCCCTCATAGGGAATGTACAGTCCCAAATCATGCAGTATTGATTCATGGCGGTCAGCCTATGCCCCTCATAGGGAATGTACAGTCCCAAATCATGCAGTATTGATTCATGGCGGTCAGCCCCTCGTAAGGAATGTACAGTCCCAAATCATGCAGTATTGATTCATGGCGGTCAACCTATGCCCCTCGTAGGGAATGTACAGTCCTAAATCATGCAGTACTGATTCATGGTGGTCAGTCTATTCCCCTCGTAGGCAATGTACAGTCCCATATCATCCAGTATTTATTCATGGTGGTCAGACTATGCCCCTCGTAGCAAATGTACAGTCCCATATCATGCAGTATTGATTCATGGTAGTCAGACTATGCCCCTTGTAAGGAATGTACAGTCCCAAATCATGCAGTATTGATTCATGGTGGTCAGCCTATCCCTCTCGTAGGGAATGTACAGTCCCAAATCATGCAGTATTGATTCATGGCGGTCAGCCTATGCCCCTCATAGGGAATGTACAGTCCCATTTCATGCAGTATTGATTCATGGTGGTCAGACTATGCTCCTCGTAAGGAATGTACAGTCCCATATCATGCAGTATTGATTCATGGTGGTCAGACTATGCCCCTCGTAGCAAATGTACAGTCCCATATCATGCAGTATTGAATCATGGTGGTCAGCCTATCCCTCTCGTAGGGAATGTACAGTCCCAAATCATGCAGTATTGATTCATGGCGGTCAGCCCCTCGTAAGAAATGTACAGTCCCAAATCATGCACTATTGATTCATGGCGGTCAGCCTATGCCCCAAATAGGGAATGTCCAGTCTCAAATCATGCAGTATTGATTCATGGCGGTCAGCCCCTCGTAAGGGGAATGTACAGTCCCAAATCATGCAGTATTGATTCATGGCGGTCAGCCTATGCCCCTCATAGGGAATGTACAGTCCCAAATCATGCAGTATTGATTCATGGCGGTCAGCCTATGCCCCTCATAGGGAATGTACAGTCCCAAATCATGCAGTATTGATTCATGGCGGTCAGCCCCTCGTAAGGAATGTACAGTCCCAAATCATGCAGTATTGATTCATGGCGGTCAACCTATGCCCCTCGTAGGGAATGTACAGTCCCAAATCATGCAGTATTGATTCATGGCGGTCAGCCCCTCGTAAGGAATGTACAGCCCCAAATCATGCAGTATTGATTCATGGCGGTCAGCCTATGCCCCTCGTAAGGAATGTACAGTCCCAAATCATGCAGTATTGATTCATGGCGGTTAGCCTATCCCCCTCGTAGGGAATGTACAGTCCAAAATCATGCAGCATTGATTCATGGTGGTCAGCCTATGCCCCTTGTAGGGAATGTACAGTCCCACATAGCAGGTATTTGAAGGCACAGGACTAGAGACATCGGCTGCATATCTGGACCCCGTAGTTGCTTCCCTTCTGACACACCATCTCTCTGCTGGTCTCCCATGCTTGCTCTGGAGCTTGTATGTACGTAGTGGGCATTGGATAACATTCCCCTCATCCCCCCATAAAAAACCATAACTTACCCCTTCAAATAACGACAGACAACTTCTTGGGAAAACAGGCCACAGCATTTATTAACATCACCAAATACTGTATAACTCCTTAAACATATAACATAATAAATTAACATAAACACTTTTTATACAGTAATCAAGAAACCGTCCTTGCCAATCTAACTTCCCCAAGGCTCTCACCTCCCCCCCTCGGCATAATAAAACCTCTTCCTTTTCAGGGCTCCCCACCAGCCGGTTTTCCGCTCAGTGGGGCCCAACCATAATGCTCCCCACTGGTCGACTTACAACCCAGTGGGGACACGTCCAACCTGGTACCTCCTCCAGGTTCACCATAAGAGACAGGGGGAGGATGAGACCTGGCCATTATCCCCCTTTTCATCTAATCTACCATCACTTATTTGGCAAGGACATGCCCTCACTGTGACAACCACCCGGGCCCAAAGCAGCAAAGGGAGGGTGGGCGGGAAACTTGTTGCTGGCCCGGCTCCTAAGTGGCACTGAGGTCAGTCTGATCTGTCACCACCCACTTCCTCACATCTCACACTCCCACACGTAGCACATAGCCAATCATGCACCATCCATCCCACACTCATACATGTGCCTCTGTCCGATAAGCTGCGCACTCTCCCTGGGGCCTTTTATGTACGTAGTGGGCATTGGATAGCATTCCCTTTATCCCCCATAAAAAAACACAACTTACACCTTCAAATAACGACAGACAAATTCTTGGGAAAACAGGCCACAGCATTTATTAACACAACCAAATACTGTATAACTCCTTAAACATATAACATAATAAATTATAATAAACACTTTTTATACAGTAATCAAGAAACCGTCCTTGACAATCTAACTTCCCCAAGGCTCTCACCTCCCCCCCTCGGCATAATAAAACCTCTTCCTTTTCAGGGCTCCCCACCAGCCGGTTTTCCGCTCGGTGGGGCCCAACCATAATGCTCCCCACCGGTCGACTTACAACCCAGTGGGGACACGTCCAACCTGGTACCTCCTCCAGGTTCCCCATAAGAGACAGGAGGAGGATGAGACCCGGCCATTATCCCCCTTTTCATCTAATCTCCCTTATTTGGCAAGGACATGCCCCACCACAAACCCTGCTGTTTTAAGCCTAAAATCAGCGGGGGCCCCCACCGAAACCCCCCATGGCCTGTTCCAAAGCTTCTTGAAGCGCCAAGTTAAACAGGTCGAGCCCGACCCCCGTCAGATGCACCCCATCGGGTCGAAAAAAATGTACCGCATCTTTTTCAAAAACCTGGTGCCGTATCGAGATTCCCCCAACCCCCGTTACAAACTCCGCAATCCGCCGATTAAACTTCTTGCGGCTGCGCTCCAGCGCACTCTGGCTGTGAGCCTGCCACCAAAAATTCCTTGCCACTAACTCCGACCAAATCAAGGATATGTCGGGGAACAAGATCAAGATCTGGGACAAGTCTCTCCTAACCATGTCCACCAGCCCCCCACAGGCACGGTCCCCAGATCGTTACCACCCCAGATGGATAATCAAAACCGATGGAGCCCCGAGCAAGCGGGAAAGCCTGACCAAGTCATGGAGGAGTGGGACCCACCTCATGCCTCTGACCCCGAACCACCGTACCTCCGCAGTTACCGGTGTGAGACCGAGACGCTCCCCCCCTGGCTGGACTGCCGATCTCTGCCTCGTCCAGTGGATATAGGAGTGGCCAATCTTGTAGGGGACCCAACCTGGGGAGGAAAACAAAACAGTCTAGCTCAGGAGACCGGCAGGACGCACATAAGAGACAAACCTCTTGGATTCCCACCTCCCTATTCGCTGTACCTCCTGATCCGGCATACCCAGCCAAGTCCCGTCCCTGACATCCGAGAAGAGGATTCCCCCAATGGTCACCCTGCTTGGACACACCAACTCCCCAATCCTCATGGCCCCAAAGAAAGCAAACGAAAAGGCCAAGTGAAAAAGCCGCACCTCGAAGTCCGAGAAGCACACCTGCGGGAGCACTTGGCACAATTGCGCCAGGAGCAGCCGCGACACCGGCCTCCGGGTATCCACCGTAACCCGACCCCTACACAGCCCCTTAAACGCCTGCCTCACCACAAACTCCTTGGTCACGTCCCCCCACCCTTGCAGCTTAAAGAAAAAACTCAGCCCAGCCAGGCGCGAGGACACCACCGAAGGCGACATGCCCGCCGACACCCAAGTGTTCAACAAACCCCGCAATCGAGCGGGCGTATCCTGGAAAACCCCCAGACCTGTCTCCCACTCGAGCTATTCCGCCCATACCTTCGAGTATCTGGCCCAAGTGGAACTCGACACAGACCCTCGAACCAGGTCCATCAGCCCGTCGAGCCCAGGGACCATAGTTCCACTGGACACTGGCACCCATCCTCGTCCGCGTGGGGTGCAGCTGCCCGGAACTCCGACCACTGCGAACGAGAGAAAGCATCCGCAATTACATTGTGAACCCCCGGAACATGCAGCGCCCTACAAGACACGTTAAGGCACAGGCACCGTAGCACCAGGCGCTGGAGGGGTGCTCCGAGAAGGGAATCCAAAACCCCTGGGTACACCCCTCCAGCAGCAACCCCGCGGCCCGGCGGTTCCTATAACGGCCGAGCCAGGGGCGCATCCCGTCCACGGCCACTGGCGTCTTCGCCCTTAGTCCCCACATTGCCTTTGTCCCCAGACTTACCCCGCTTAAAGCAGCGGGATGCCGTGTGGGCACCCCCGCAATGGGAGCATTCGTGTTTAAAACGACATGTTGCTCCCCACTTGCATTGGCTGTCGTTGAACTTCCAACAACAGCCCGGCCGCCTGTGTGAGGCCGATGGGGCAGAACCGCCCCCTCCCCCCCCTAAGAAAGGACGATGTCCCCCTTTGTGCGTCACCGCGCGAGTCATGATGGACAGCTACAGGCCAATGTCCATCTGATCCCACGAGATAGAGGGGCGGACAGCGAGCCGCTGCCGAAATTGTTCGTCATAGCACCACCAACCCAGGCCGCCATAGGTCCGACACGCGTTACAAATGGTGTCCTGATAGCAAAAGAGCGCTGAGCAGTGCCTTTTCCCCAATCACGCTCGCCAAAATGGAAAACGCCCGCACCCAGTTCCCGAAAGTTTTTGGAATCTTCCTGTAATGGAACTTCTCCCTATCCTTGTCTGACTCTTTTTCCTCCTTGTCCCCCAGAGAGGATGCGTCCTCCAAGGGCAACAGGGAAAATATCTCCACGAATTCCCCTTTCCAGATCTTGTCCTTGACCTCAGGCTTTAGATGCAAGCCAAGGAGACCCGACCAGCACATATATGCTGCCCCTCTAGCCACGTCAGCGACACCTGCTGTACTATCCAGCACCTCCCCGTCGCCACCCCCCCGTGGCGGGCACGGGAGACGGAGTCGCATGAATGCTAACCACCGCGCCAGGAACCGAACCCGCGCCCCCTCCCGCGGCTGAACCCGCCTGGGGCAACGGAGGGGACCACACAGAACGCAGCTGACCATCCAACCCATGGGATCCCTGTGCTAGCGCCCCTCGCTCCCACTGGGAAAAAATCTCCCGCAGACCCAACATGAACCCACCCAGCGTGGACGCCCCAGCAAGCGCAGGAACATGTGACTCACCTGGCGGTGCCCCAGGACCTGCTGGCGGCACCAGAGCAGAAGCAGCAACATGTGGAGAGGATTCCATGGCATGAACAGCAGTGTCCATATTCACCAGAGCTCCAGGCGCCATCTGGTGGACGGATCCAGTAACAGCACCCAGAGCCTGAGGAAGCCGGGGGTGGAGGGGCAGGTGGGACCCAGTGGCCAGGGGAGGGGAGGACACAGGGGGGAGGAAGGCAGAGTAGGAAAGAGGGAAGGGAGGAGCAGGGGAGGTCACATAGAGAGAGGGCAGGAGGCCCAGAGGAGGTCCCCAGGAGTGAGGACCCGGCGGGGGGGACCCCCGGGCACAAGAGAAAGGGAGTGGGAGCAAGAGCAGGGGAGGAGGGGGGAACCACTAAGCCCGTGGACCCCCCAGAGGACGGGGGAGGGGCAGATAAGGTGGTTGAATGGGGCCCAGAGGCCCAGGGACCGCGGGGGACACCCCCACCCCCAGAGATGACCAGGGGGGACACCCGCCCAGCTGACCCCCCAGGAGTGGGGAGAACAAGTGAGGGGGAAGGGAGGGGGGGACCATGAGGGCCAGAGAGCCCAGAATCGGGGGAAGAAACCTCCCCACACGGCGGCCGTGAGGTGGGGGCCCCGGGCGGCATCCCGCTCGCCACCCGGGCTGAACGCCTGGCCAAAGAATGGCGCCCCACATGAGAGGCAGCGGGAAAGACCGGGGCGGCCAGAGACGTTTCAGGCCGCGTGCCACGTGGTTCTTGCGCGCGGGCCCGGGCTGCGGCTCCTGTACCGCGCCCGAGGGGAGGCAGTTGGGCTCAGCCGAGCCGGAGGGCAGGTGCGCCGACCCGCGCTGGACCGGCCACCCAGGGAGGGTACCGCAGGGGGCAGGGAGGGGGAGCCACATCGCCAGGCGCCCAAACTGCTCGCGGAGCTGCCGGCCTCCGACTGCTGCTGCACTAGCCCTGAGGGCAGACAACATAGTCTCAATGTCCATGCCACAGGCTGAATATCCTACAGGCCCAAACAACAGGAGGAGGAGGATCACAGGAAACTTGTTGCTGGCCCGGCTCCTAAGTGGCACTGAGGTCAGTCTGCTTTGTCACCACCCACTTCCTCACATCTCACACTCCCACATGTAGAATATAGCCAATCATGCACCATCCATCCCACACTCCCACATGTAGCACATAGCCAATCATGCATCATCCATCCCACACTCATACATGTAGCATATAGCCAATCATGCATCATCCATCCCACACTCATACATGTAGCATATAGCCAATCATGCATCATCCATCCCACACTCATACATGTAGCATATAGCCAATCATGCATCATCCATCCCACACGTAGCATATAGCCAATCATGCATCATCCATCCCACACGTAGCATATAGCCAATCATGCATCATCCATCCCACACTCATACATGTGTCCCTATCCGATAAGCTGCACACTCTCTCTGGGGCCTGTACAGCTGTAGAGAACACCGGCCACCTCTCCCTCCAGTAGTGTGAGCTGGGCCTCGTTGGAGCTTTGCGTCTAGATTGATTTAGGAGACCGCGGGTCACGTTCACAGACCAGTCTGTCGGTTCCGAAATCTAATAGTAAGCAGTGCGCTTGTGGATAATTGCTGATTCAGCTCAAGAGTTCAGATTATGCAGCGTGTCTCAGGGAACTCTCAAGAGAGATGTCTAGACGCCATGTTGGTCAGCCCCTCCCCCAATGTCCCTCTTTTTCTAGGAGCTCCATACTGTTGGTGTGTTTAAGTGTATAACAGAGCTCCACATTAATAATACTCCCAGTAATGTGTCTGAGTGTATAACAGAGCTCCACAGCAATAATACTCCCAGTAATGTGTCTGAGTGTATAACAGCCCCATAGCAATAATACAACCAGTAATATGTCTGAGTGTATAACAGAGCTCCACAGCAATAATAGTCCCAGTAATGTGTCTGAGTGTATAATATAGCTCCACAGTTATAATACCCCCAGTAATGAGCTCCACAGTTATAATACCCCCAGTAATGTGTCTGAGTGTATAACAGAGCTCCACAGCAATAATACTCCCAGTAATGTGTCTCAGTGTATAACAGAGCTCCACAGCAATAATACTCTCAGTAGTGTGTCTGAGTGTATAACAGAGCTCCACAGCAATAATACTCCCAGTAATGTGTCTGAGTGTATAACAGAGCTCCACAGCAATAATATTCCCAGTAATGTGTCTGTGTGTATAACAGAGCTCCACAGCAATAATACTCACAGTAATGTGTCTGTGTATAACAGAGCTCCACAGCAATAATACTCCCAGTAATGTCTCTGAGTGTATAACAGAGCTCCGCAGCAATAATACTCCCAGTAATGTCTCTGAGTGTATAACGGAGCTCCACAGCAATAGTACTCCCAGTAATGTCTCTGAGTGTATAACGGAGCTCCACAGCAATAATACTCCCAGTAATGTGTCTTTAAACTACAATAAATGTGTTTAGAAATCAGTCTGTGTAAATAAGATACATTGTTTTGTTATAAATGACATTTTAGTTCTATAATATTGTACAATCTGGGTTTACTAGTGTGAGTGTAATTAATATAGTGAATATTGCACAATCTGGGTTTATTAATATTACAGTGATTATAATACATCTTGCACAGAGTATTAAGGAGAGAGACGGGCATTTCTTCCTTTGATAAAACAAGCTCTGTGGCTCACGGTTCCGGTTTCTCATGGGAAGCTCATACCGATGTCTGCAGCTAGTGGATTCAATGTTAACATGTATTGTCCAGGTATGACATGGTTTTGTGGACAGTGGTGACAATCTGTCAGGAATAAACAGAACAAAATTACCAATGGATTGACACAGATTTGTAGAAAACAACAGCGTGTGACAGCATATAATGTAACAGTTACAGCATGGCCACGGAATGGACTGATCCATGAATAATAATGGCTTTATTGTTGCGTGGCTGTGCTAAAGTGAATGGTGTTGTTTGAGAGGGTGTTTATATTTCTGCTAATTTCTTCAGAGAGGCATATGACATTTAACCCCGGGGGGTGGTGGGGATGGGTATATTGTTTGCAACATAAATAAATGTTTAGATGTGGGCCCCTCGGGTGGAGTATTCAGAGAGTAGGGAGGGCCAGAGTTCCACTCCACAGTTTATATACAACTGGGAGATATAAGGTCCAGGCCAGGGCTTTGGACTGTTTCCAACCCATTGCTCAAGGTGGCGGAACCAACCTTGCCACTGGATGAGCCTGGTTGCCCACCTTTATTAAAAACCTTTTATTTTCCCTATGTGAGCAGTGTTACCTCAGATAGCTAAGCCATGGAGCTCATTCGTATACCGAAAGACTATGGGAAAGACTTTGGCTCTATGGCGATTGAACTGTGTGTATGTGATCTGAGCGTTATTCGGTAATAATGTGCGCTCAGATCTAAGCTATCTGGGGATATGTTGAATGTATATGTTTTATGTAGTAATTGTAACACTGTGTAATTTTATGTCTTTTACTAACATGTGGCTAATGGAGTTTTGCCTCTGTCCTTGGAGATAATTGGATTACTTCCCAATTATCTCCAGGACAGAGAGGAGGGATTGCAGTGCATCGTGGGATCTGTTTAAAAGTGTTAGCTTGTTCCCATCTGGTCCTGTAGGGCAGTGTCCACCAGGTGGGAGACCTGCATAAAAGCCGGGCAAGTAGCCCCAGTAAATCAGTTCTGCTTGACCCTCAAACGAAGTGTCGTCTTGTTCTTGAGGAGAATTGGATTGTATGCTGTTACAGTGCGACTGCCAGGAGTGTAAACAGTTCCCATGGTTTTTCCTGTTCGGCTGTTTACAGCATTCGTGTGTTTCCTGTTCGGGAGCTGGAGCAGTGCAGTAATGGCTGAGCTGGGGAGTTAAACAATCTCCCCACCCAGCTGCACTCAGTAAGGGGCCCATACAGTCTTCCGTGAGCCCCTACTGCTAGAAATCTTCTCCCCTTGCTGGGGACACTGAGGGACAGCTAAAGGGATTTCCAAAGTCCACCCTAGGCTGCCCCTCAGTGTGTCTGTCTCAGTGTAACACTGCTCAGGGCAGCTCCGTATGGCTGGTTCTGCAGGAATTGACATCATCAGTCACAGTGCAGAGTGAGCTGTGCGGAGCTGCCCTGAGCAGAGTAACAGGCAGCATGTCAGCATCGTGTGCCCTGGGGTGGTGAGGGACCTTCAGAAGATGATTTTGAGACTTAATTTTATTTTATTTAAAAGAAATTTAACTATATAATTTCCCCCACTACTGCCCCATCACAGGCCCTACCTCCCCCCCTTGCTCCCTATGCAGCCCCTACCTCCCCCCCTTGCTCCCTTAGCGGATTTCAACAATAAAGTGCCTGAATTTGTTAATTCAAAAGACTGCGCATGTTTACACCCTAGAGGACCGTACAATACGGGATCAGCCTACCTTCCTATGGACTTACCATGAGACATGTATCAGCACTTGGGCACATTCTGGCATGGAATCGTCTCCACCACCTTTAATTTCTCATTATTGATGGGTTGACACTGAAACCTGGGTGTTCCATGGAAAAACACTTCGGAAACTTTTGTTGCTGTTGTCACAGTGTCCCTAAGAAAGAAATGTTTAATAAAACATTTACAGAACTGAAAGCAGTGACATTTTACTACACAGTAATAAATTCTGCTGTAAATGTAATAATCATTAACATCACCTGGTAACCACTACCATTGAGCTCTATTAGGAGAATGAGGGTGAAGATACTCACGGATAATCTTGGTATATGGGCTCACAGACCCTCTGTCTAGTCCTCTCAGAAACACCACATGAGGCAGAACACAAACTCCAGGGACTCCACTCCGACCATCTGGTAGTACCTGAGATGCAGAGGTACACAATAAGCATACTCCGCACAAGTGTGAGCGGAACGTGTACCCCAAGTGTGAGCGGTGTGTGTACCCACAGTGTGTTGAGTGCACTCCATCTGTTTGCAGTGTGTGTAATCCAAGTGTGAGCCCTGTGTACAAGTGTGAGTTGTTAAAAACTTACGTATTATACATTTTTCTACATTGTAGCAGTTGCGGCCCTCTCTGTAGGGCGTTTCGCACCATTTCCCCCCATAATTCGTCCCCAAACATTCCCGTTTCCGGCTCTGAATCCCAGCTCTCTTCTTACAGCGAATGTCTTCACCGAGCAGCTGACAGTCTGACCAGTCCTGCCACTCCGACCACTCTCCGTCAACTGTGAGGGGGTAAGACGAGAATCAGGGTAACGCAGGGCAGCCCAAAACACCCACTCACTGTGCATTACTAGTATACAGCACCAACATATTCCACAGTGCTGTACAAAGAGGAAAACAAAACCTATCAGACAAACGTTAGGAAGGACTTGATCCCAAGAACTGACTGTCTACAGGAAGCAGATACAAATGTGGAAGTGCAATACATAGTACGCGTTGAAGGGCAGATTGATTCCACAAATATAATATCTATCCCGTTAGACAGAAACATGAGGTAGGGGGGCCATGGGGCTGGCACACAAGAGATTTCAGAGAATCTCAGGGGGAAGAAAGCAGCGAGGGGGATTTTAATTTGTGCTAAAACTGGTTAATCCAGACAGAGAGTGTAAGGGAAGAAAGGAAAGGAAGTTAAACAGAGGGGCAATATTCACAAAATTTAAAGATAAAATAGAGGAACATGGATTTGCGGACTCATTGTATAATACCCGGGATGGAATCTCTGTATAAGGAATGTGGGGACTCATTGTGTATTACCTGGGATAGAATCTCTGCATAAGGCAAGTGGGGGCTCGTTGTGTATTACCCAGGATGGAATCTCTGTATAAGGAACGTGAGGACTCATTGTGTTTTACCCGGAATGGAATCTCTGTATAAGGAACGAGCAGACCCATTATGCATTACCCAGGATGGAATCTCTCGATAAGGAAAGTGTGGAATCATTGTGTATTACCCGGGATGGAATCTCTGTATAAGGAACGTGGGGACTCATTGTGTATTACCCGGAATGGAATCTCTGAATAAGGAACGTGCGGACTCATTGTGTATTACCCGGGATGGAATCTCTGGATAAGGAACGTGCGGACTCATTGTGTATTACCCGGGATGGAATCTCTGTATAAGGAACGTGGTGACTCATTGTGTATTACCCGGAATGGAATCTCTGTATAAGGAATGTGGGACTCATTGTGCATTACCCGGGATGGTATCTCTGTATAAGGAACGTGCAAAATCATTGTGCATTACCAGGGATGGCATCTCTGTATAAGGAACGTGGTGACTCGTGTATTACCCGGGATGGAATCTCTGTATAAGGAACGCGGTGACTCATTGTGTATTACCAGGGATGGAATCTCTGGATAAGGAACGTGGTGACTCATTGTGTATTACCCGGGATGGAATCTCTGGATAAGGAACGTGGTGACTCATTGTGTATTACCCGGGATGGTATCTCTGTATAAGGAACGTGGTGACTCATTGTGTATTACCCGGAATGGAATCTCTGTATAAGGAATGTGGGACTCATTGTGTATTACCCGGGATGGAATCTCTGTATAAGGAACGCGGTGACTCATTGTGTATTACCAGGGATGGAATCTCTGGATAAGGAACGTGGTGACTCATTGTGTATTACCCGGGATGGAATCTCTGGATAAGGAACGTGGTGACTCATTGTGTATTACCAGGGATGGAATCTCTGGATAAGGAACGTGCGGACTCATTGTGTATTACCCAGGATGGAATCTCTGTATAAGGAACGTGCAAAATCATTGTGCATTACCAGGGACGGCATCTCTGTATAAGGAACGTGGTGACTCGTGTATTACCCGGAATGGAATCTCTGTATAAGGAACTAGGGACTCATTGTGTATTACCCAGGATGGAATCTCTGTATAAGTAGCGTGCGGACTCATTGTGTATTACCCGAGATGGAATCTCTGTATAAGGAACTTGGTGACTCATTGTGTATTACCGGAATGGAATCTCTGTATAAGGAACGTTCAGACTCGTTGTGTATTACCCGGGATGGTATCTCTGTATAAGGAACATGGTGACTCATTGTGTATTACCCGGAATGGAATCTCTGTATAAGGAATGTGGGACTCATTGTGTATTACCCGGGATGGAATCTCTGGATAAGGAACGTGGTGACTCATTGTGTATTACCAGGGATGGAATCTCTGGATAAGGAACGTGCGGACTCATTGTGTATTACCCGGGATGGAATCTCTGGATAAGGAACGTGGGGACTCATTGTGTATTACTCGGGATGGAATCTCTGTATAAGTAGCGTGCGGACTCATTTTGTATTACCCGAGATGGAATCTCTGTATAAGGAACTTGGTGACTCATTGTGTATTACCGGAATGGAATCTCTGTATAAGGAATGTGGGACTCATTGTGTATTACCCGGGATGGAATCTCTGGATAAGGAACGTGGTGACTCATTGTGTATTACCAGGGATGGAATCTCTGGATAAGGAACGTGCGGACTCATTGTGTATTACCCGGGATGGAATCTCTGGATAAGGAACGTGCGGACTCATTGTGTATTACTCGGGATGGAATCTCTGTATAAAGAACGTGGTGGCTCATTGTGTATTACCCGGAATGGAATCTCTGTATAAGGAACGTGCGGACTCGTTGTGCATTACCCGGGATGGCATCTCTGTATAAGGAACGTGCGGACTCATTATGTATTACCCGGAATGGAATCTCTGTATAAGGAACGTACAGACTCATTGTGTATTACCCGGGATGGAATCTCTGTATAAGGAACGTGGGGACTCATTGCGTATTGTGACGAGACCAATCTCGCCACATTGCATTGGAGAAGCCTGGTTGCTCGCCTGCTGCCTTTGGACTATGGCCCCCTTTTAAAAGACTTTATTTTTGCCTGCAGAAAAGCTGTATTCGTGCTTTTCTGCCTGGGGTTCAGTAGATTTGTTTGAATGTGTTATACCCCAGATAGGAATCCCATGGAGCCCATTCGTATGAAACTGACTGTAAAGACTTTAGCTCCATGGCGATTAAACTGTATTCGTGTGGTCTGAGCGCCATTCACTTAATAATGTGCGCTCGGACCTGAGCTATCTGGGGATATGTTAGATGTCTGTGTTTTATGTAATAAATGTGACTTTATGTATTTTAAAGTGTTTTGTGTCTCTTTGCAACCATGTGCTTAATGGAGTCTTGTGTCTGTCCTGGGAGATAATTGAATTACTTATCTCCAGGATAGAAGACTCTGAAACTGGTTTGGGCCAGAAAGCCATGCTTCATTTAGTCACAAAGGACTTTTTACTAACTTTTGAACCCCTTGTCTGATTTGTGCCATTTTTGAATATGTTGTTCCCCTGAATGGATTGATTGAGAATATGTAATTTTATGTGAATGTGATGTATGGTTTTGGAGTTATGAAAGTTGGGTAGAAAGTATGTTTTAACTGTTTGTATAATTGAGTTTCCTCTCAGGATAAGGGGAGGGAATATGTGGGATGTAACTGTGATATGATTGGTTGTTTTATCCCTCCCTGTGGGTGGTCCTGTATTTGAAACACTGTAATAAAAACCAGGCTGGGTGTGCCAGCACCTCAGACCACTGCTTGACCCTCAACACGGAGCCTTGTCTCGTTCTTGGGGGGATTCACTGTATGCTGTTAGAGACTGATTGCCAGGAGTGTAAGCTGATTGTCTGCTTTTCCTGTTCGTCTGCTAGCAGCTATTTGGGAGGTTCCAGTTCGGGAGTTGGAGTGCTATTTTGTATCCAGTTCGTGAGTTTTGGTGTTCTGCAGTAGCTGTGCCTGGATCTCTGGAAAGGGGGCCGATCGCCTAAACGTTTTTTACCCCTTGTGTGCAAAACGGTCCGTTACACGTATTACTCGGGATGGAATCTCTGTATAAGGAACGTGGGGACTCATTGTGTATTACCCAGGATGGCATCTCTGTATCAGGAATGTGGTGACTCATTGTGTATTACCCGGGATGGAATCTCTGTATAAGGAACGTGCGGACTCATTGTGCATTACCCGGGATGGCATCTCTGTATAAGGAACGTGTGGACTCATTGTGTATTACCTGGGATGGCATCTCTGTATAAGGAATGTGCGGACTCATTGTGTATTACCCAGGATGGAATCTCTGTATAAGGAACGTGGGGACTCATTGTGCATTACCCGGGATGGAATCTCTGTATAAGGAACGTGCGGACTCATTGTGTATTACCCAGGATGGAATCTCTGTATAAGTAGCGTGCGGACTCATTGTGTATTACCCGAGATGGAATCTCTGTATAAGGAACTTGGTGACTCATTGTGTATTACCGGAATGGAATCTCTGTATAAGGAACGTTCAGACTCGTTGTGTATTACCCGGGATGGTATCTCTGTATAAGGAACGCAGTGACTCATTGTGTATTACCAGGGATGGAATCTCTGGATAAGGAACGTGGTGACTCATTGTGTATTACCCGGGATGGAATCTCTGGATAAGGAACGTGGTGACTCATTGTGTATTACCAGGGATGGAATCTCTGGATAAGGAACGTGCGGACTCATTGTGTATTACCCAGGATGGAATCTCTGTATAAGGAACGTGCAAAATCATTGTGCATTACCCGGGATGGCATCTCTGTATAAGGAACGTGGTGACTCGTGTATTACCCGGGATGGAATCTCTGTATAAGGAACGCGGTGACTCATTGTGTATTACCAGGGATGGAATCTCTGGATAAGGAACGTGGTGACTCATTGTGTATTACCCGGGATGGAATCTCTGGATAAGGAACGTGGTGACTCATTGTGTATTACCCGGGATGGTATCTCTGTATAAGGAATGTGGGACTCATTGTGTATTACCCGGGATGGAATCTCTGTATAAGGAACGCGGTGACTCATTGTGTATTACCAGGGATGGAATCTCTGGATAAGGAACGTGGTGACTCATTGTGTATTACCAGGGATGGAATCTCTGGATAAGGAACGTGCGGACTCATTGTGTATTACCCAGGATGGAATCTCTGTATAAGGAACGTGCAAAATCATTGTGCATTACCAGGGATGGCCATCTCTGTATAAGGAACGTGGTGACTCGTGTATTACCCGGAATGGAATCTCTGTATAAGGAACTAGGGACTCATTGTGTATTACCCAGGATGGAATCTCTGTATAAGTAGCGTGCGGACTCATTGTGTATTACCCGAGATGGAATCTCTGTATAAGGAACTTGGTGACTCATTGTGTATTACCGGAATGGAATCTCTGTATAAGGAACGTTCAGACTCGTTGTGTATTACCCGGGATGGTATCTCTGTATAAGGAACATGGTGACTCATTGTGTATTACCCGGAATGGAATCTCTGGATAAGGAACGTGGTGACTCATTGTGTATTACCAGGGATGGAATCTCTGGATAAGGAACGTGCGGACTCATTGTGTATTACCCGGGATGGAATCTCTGGATATGGAACGTGCGGACTCATTGTGTATTACTCGGGATGGAATCTCTGTATAAGGAACGTGGTGGCTCATTGTGTATTACCCGGAATGGAATCTCTGTATAAGGAACGTGCGGACTCGTTGTGCATTACCCGGGGTGGCATCTCTGTATAAGGAACGTGCGGACTCATTATGTATTACCCAGGATGGAATCTCTGTATAAGTAGCGTGCGGACTCATTGTGTATTACCCGAGATGGAATCTCTGTATAAGGAACTTGGTGACTCATTGTGTATTACCGGAATGGAATCTCTGTATAAGGAACTTGGTGACTCATTGTGTATTACCGGAATGGAATCTCTGTATAAGGAACGTTCAGACTCGTTGTGTATTACCCGGGATGGTATCTCTGTATAAGGAACGTGGTGACTCATTGTGTATTACCCGGAATGGAATCTCTGTATAAGGAATGTGGGACTCATTGTGTATTACCCGGGATGGAATCTCTGGATAAGGAACGTGCGGACTCATTGTGTATTACCCGGGATGGAATCTCTGTATAAGGAACGTGCAAAATCATTGTGCATAACCCGGGATGGCATCTCTGTATAAGGAACGTGGTGACTCATTGTGTATTACCCGGGATGGAATCTCTGTATAAGGAACGTGGTGACTCATTGTGTATTACCCGGGATGGAATCTCTGGATAAGGAACGTGGTGACTCATTGTGTATTACCAGGGATGGAATCTCTGGATAAGGAACGTGCGGACTCATTGTGTATTACTCGGGATGGAATCTCTGTATAAGGAACGTGGTGGCTCATTTTGTATTACCCGGAATGGAATCTCTGTATAAGGAACGTGCGGACTCGTTGTGCATTACTCGGGATGGAATCTCTGTATAAGGAACGTGCGGACTCATTATGGTTTACCCGGAATGGAATCTCTGTATAAGGAACGTGCAGACTCATTGTGTATTACTCGGGATGGAATCTCTGTATAAGGAACGTGGGGACTCATTGTGCATTACCCGGGATGAAATCTCTGTATAAGGAACGTGCGTACTCCTTGTGTATTACCCGGGATGGAATCTCTGTATAAGGAACGTGCGGACTCATTGTGTATTACCCGGGATGGAATCTCTGTATAAGGAACGTGGGGACTCATTGTGCATTACCCGGGATGAAATCTCTGTATAAGGAATGTGCGGACTCATTGTGTATTACTCGGGATGGAATCTCTGTATAAGGAACGTGGTGACTCATTGTGTATTACCCGGGATGTAATCTCTGGATAAGGAACGTGGTGACTCATTGTGTATTGGAATCTCTGGATAAGGAACGTGCGGACTCATTGTGTATTACCCAGGATGGAATCTCTGTATAAGGAACTAGGGACTCATTGTGTATTACCCGGGATGGAATCTCTGTATAAGGAACGTGCGGACTCATTGTGCATTACCCGGGATGGCATCTCTGTATAAGGAACGTGTGGTCTCATTGTGTATTACCTGGGATGGCATCTCTGTATAAGGAACGCGCGGACTCATTGTGCATTACCCAGGATGGAATTCTGTATAAGGAACGTGGGGACTCATTGTGCATTACCCAGGATGGAATCTCTGTATAAGGAACGTGCGGACTCATTGTGCATTACCCAGGATGGAATCTCTGTATAAGGAACGTGCGGACTCATTGTGTATTACCCAGGATGGAATCTCTGGATAAGTAGCGTGCGGACTCATTGTGTATTACCCGAGATGGAATCTCTGTATAAGGAACGTGGTGACTCATTGTGTATTACTGGAATGGAATCTCTGTATAAGGAACTGTGACAGAACCATCTGTCTGCTTGTATTTTAATTGCATTCGTCTGTTTGTCTCCCGTTCATATGAATGGCTGGTTTCCATTGCCCAGCCATTCGAATGACTCTTTTTTCCCCGAACAAAACTGCCGAACGAACGGCCACCCCGGAGAGAAGTGTGCTGCTGGTTAACCTATTGATCCCAATTAGAACGTTGTGGTTAACCGCAGACACTTCTCAATTAAACCGAATTCAGGGTGGTCGTCGTTCGTATGTCAACCACGAGGCAGCGGCCATTTTAAACCAAGCGAACGCCCAGCGGTGTTTGGCTCTATTTCTGTGGAACTAAAAACGGACACTTTTTCTGCCGAACACCGCTGAAACAACGGAACGCCTGGCTGCCTCCACGAAACCATACGAACACCGGCCGTTCGGGAGTTTTTGAGCATACGAAAAGACCTAACCCAGATAGCCTTCCCATGGAGTCATTCGTATACCGAAAGACTGTAAGAACTTTGACTCCATGGCGATTGAACTATGTGTGTGGGATCTGAGCGCTATTCGCCAATAATATGCACTCAGATCCAGGCTATCTGGGGATATGTAATACGAATGGGGAATGTTCGGTTTTTGTGAAGTTATATATTTTTATGTCTTTTGTGATTTTATATTTAAAATGGCGACTGGCTTTGTTCGGGAGTTAATTGAGTTACTTAGTAATTAACTCCAGGACAGAGGGGAGGGAATCATAATGCACTGTGGGTAAAATCTTTAACTGTATGTCTGGAATGTCCCCATGTCTATCTGTAATTCCAGTCTCCCATTTGGTCCCCTAGGGGAGTGTCCACCAAGTGGGAGACCTGCATAAATACGGGCAGGTAGCCCACAGTAAAGCCAGATCCTGTTTGACCCTCAATGCGGAGCTTCTGTCTCGTTATTGGGGGGATTTCTTCTTCACGTTTAGAGACTGCTGGATGGAACGGAAGCCGCTTGGTGAATATTGCTGTTAGACGGTTACCAGCAATTCGTGTATTGCCGTTCGGGAGTTTGGAGCCGTTCACCGATCTCGTTCGGGAGATTGCCGCTTCCCCTGCATTTGGTTCGTATATTACAGATTAAGCGAACGGAGACTGTACTGCAGCCGGGGAAGGTCTACTAAACGGCGGTTTTGCCTAAAGACACTGGAGGTGTCTTAACAGGAACGTTCAGACTCGTTGTGTATTACCCGGGATGGTATCTCTGTATAAGGAACGTGGTGACTCATTGTGTATTACCCGGAATGGAATCTCTGTATAAGGAATGTGGGACTCATTGTGTATTACCCGGGATGGAATCTCTGGATAAGGAACGTGCGGACTCATTGTGTATTACCAGGGATGGAATCTCTGGATAAGGAACGTGCAGACTCATTGTGTATTACCCGGAATGGAATCTCTGTATAAGGAACGTGCGTACTCCTTGTGTATTACCTGGGATGGAATCTCTGTATAAGGAACGTGCGGACTCATTGTGTATTACCCGGGATGGAATCTCTGTATAAGGAACGTGGGGACTCATTGTGCATTACCCGGGATGAAATCTCTGTATAAGGAACGTGCGGACTCATTGTGTATTACTCGGGATGGAATCTCTGTATAAGGAATGTGGGGACTCATTGTGTATTACCCGGGTAATGGCACTGGGGAGATAAATCCCTCTGTCCTCTTTTCTAGAAGCTCCATATTGTTGGTGTGTCTGAATGTATAACAGAGCTCCACAGCAATAATACTCCCAGTAATGTGTCTGAGTGTATAACAGAGCTCCACAGCAATAATACTCCCAGTAATGTGTCTGTGTGTAAAACAGAGCTCCAGAGCAATGTTGCTGAGTGTATAACAGAGCTCCATATAAATAATACTCCCAGTAATGTGTCTGTGTGTATAACAGAGCTCCACAGCAATAATACTCCCAGTAATGTTGCTGAGTGTATAACAGAGCTCCAGAGCAATGTTGCTGAGTGTATAACAGAGCTCCATATAAATAATACTCCCAGTAATGTGTCTGAGTGTGTAACAGAGCTCCACAGTAATAATACTCCCGGTTATGTGTCTTTAAACTACAATAAAGGTGTTTAGAAATCAGTCTGTGTAAATAAGTGTGACAAACTGCCTTTTGTCACTGGATTTTTATGTGACAAACTGCCCTTTGCCCCTGGCTGTTGGAGGAGCTTGATTGCCAGCCTCCTGCCTCATGACTATGGCACTGGGTTGTAAGGCCCTAATACAGAGATTCCATCTCGGGTAATGCACAATGAGTCCCCACGTTCCCTTTATGGGATTGTAACATACTTTTTCTGCCCCTTTGATTCCACGGGAGAATGTGCCTCTTCCCTGTGGCAAACCTAGCCACTTGGACAATAACTAGAGACTGTGCCTTTAAGGGTTGCCAATAGGTCGGGCGAGATACGCGCTTCACACTTATGTAAATGTTCATGTATTTTCTGTATTGCCTGTACTGCTGTTTCAGTCGAATGCAAATGGCGGCTTTGTATGGGGATTTTCTTTCGTTTCACGAACGGCACTTTAGAAAGCCGTTCGTGAACCAAACACAATATCCCCTGATAACCCACACACTTAGAGGCGTGTGGCGCTAGTTAACCGATTGCAACATTGTTGCAATCGGTTATTAGAGGCTCTCCTGGGTGGCAGTCGTTCGACTACCGACCATGCGGCGGTCGGCCATCTTGGATCCTTTGTTCCTCAGCGGGTCCGTGTTGTCGAACGCATAGTATTACCAATAGCTATTCGACGGCACAAACACCGCTGAGCCTCCAGGACGTTCGGGAGTTTCAGGACCGTGTTCATTAAAAGTAATCGGTTCTTTTCGTATGATTTGAAAGAAATGTGTTTTCTGTGCGGCGTTCGGTTATTTTAGCTGGGATCTGAGCGGCAATCTCACGAATGATGCGCCCAGACCCCAGCTATCTACCGAACGTCCATTCGTGTAAATCCACCGTGTATTTTAAAAGTTATAGATTTTTGTGTGAATTGCCGGTTCTGCTGCACGAGGGGATAATCCCCCTAACGGTGCATTCTGGGAGGATGATCCCTCTCGTGCAGCAGTGCCTGATGGGAGAAATATGTTGACATGTAAGTCCCCCATGTAGTTCCCTCTGGGAGTGCCCCTGGGGAGGGACTCAGGAAACCCCTTGCATGGGGACTTGTATAAATTGTCTTGCCGATTAAAAGGATTTCAGTTGACTCCCAAAACTGTGTCTCGTCCGGTTATTGGGAGGTTGGGGATATTGCCTTGTTGTTTTCAGCGCTTGACTGTGGATTCGTTTCTGGACCAGCGGAATTCGTGGATTTATTATTGGCGTTCCGCTACAATTGGTGGCAAGCGACGGGATCCAACTCTACAGCCGAATACAGCGCATTCGAATGAAAGGAACAACCGAACGGAAAGGCAATTCGTATGAAACAAGCAGACGAAAGCGATCAGTGAATGGGGACTGATTACACGGCGTTAAAGAGACAGACGCTAAAGGAGCTGCTGGAGGCTAGAGGGAAAAGCGCTAGCAACAAATCGAAGGCAGTACTGATTGCAGAGCTAATGGAGGGCGACCAAGCACACAGCAGTCCACCCCCACATGCCAGAGAGGAAACACCATACCAGAGGGAACTGAGAACCCGGCTGGAATTTGTACCACAGCCAGTAACCCTGGACATCTTAACCGTGCTAATGGCCGACGTCCAGGACTACATTATGGCACAGCAACACCAGAGGTCACCATCCAGGGCAGAATCCATCGTCAACTCATGCCATCCCTGCCTCCAACAAAGCAGAAAATACCGTACCAGGCATTTAAAGCATTCTGCGAGGAGAAGGATGAGATAGACGGATATCTGCAGGATTTCGAGATATGCCATAACCCCAGAGGCATACCGACGGAAATTTCGGGGATTGAAAAAGCCCGAAAGAGATTCCCACGCAGAATGGGCGCATAAGCTGGACCAAGCTTCGCAAGGGTGAGATTCAGGCAAGTCAAGCCACCACCATGGAGGAACTGCGCCAACTCATCTTGCTGGAGCAATTCTTCAACGGTCTGTCACCAGAGGCACAGGAGTGGGTAAGGGACAGAAAACCTCTCACCCTCACAGCAGCCGCCCGATTTGCAGACGAACACTTTGATGCCCGGAGACACCATGGGCTCACCAACAGGGGTCCCCTAAGACCGCCAATACAACACCACCCAGCCAGCCCCACACCCGCCAACTCTACCCCATTCAGGCCACCACTAGGAAACCCCCCACCGCCAGCCCGCTACAATGGCAGGGCCAACATACAATGCCATACCTGCCGGCAGTGGGGGCATATGTCCCGGGAGTGCACCCAGAATCGTAGCAGGCAGGCGTGGAACCAGGTACGGCAGAATTCCGTTCCCAGGGCGGCGGCCCATTTCTACCACGCAGAACCTGACCACTCGGAGCTGACAAGTATACCAACCGAGGAACCATTGGGGGTTCTGTACGAGGTGATGTCTGTGCAAGCCACGGACAACCGGCAGCATCACCGCCAAGTTGTGTTTGTGGGAGGGAAAGAAGTGCAGGGGCTGCGGGACTCGGGAGCCACCTTGACCTTAGTGGCCCCCCATTTAATTCCAGATACGGCCCACACTGGCGGATCAGTGGCAGTCCGGGTAGCAGGGGGAGCCATGTACCGGTTACCCACGGCCAAGGTGCATTTGAATTGGGGTGCTGGGGAGGGGGTTGTGGAAGTGGCCATAATGAAAAAGCTACCGGCCGATGTTGTTTTGGGGAATGACTTGGGCCAGATGACTTCTGCTTTTCTACCCCAGGCCCCGTCACAAGAGGCGCATCCGGTAACCACCCGGCAACAGGCTCGCACCACGGCATTCCCCGCACACTCTGAGGCTCAGGTAAGAAATCATGACCCCCCCCTTGACAGACATGACTTGGGACACCCCGTCCACGTTTGAAGTAGAGGTGCAGACAGACCCCACACTGCAGGTATACCGAGATAGGGTAGATACGGACCAGGTGGGGCGGGAGGGAGAACAGTACAGGTGGGAGAAGAAGTTACTATACCGGGTAGCAGAAAGGGCAATAGGCAACTCTGGACACTCCAAACCAAGCAGCTAGTAGTGCCCCAGAAGTATAGGCAGGAGTTACTAAGAGTCGCCCATGATATCCCTCTGTCCGGCCATCTAGGGATGACCCGGACCCGGTATCGCTTAACGCACGCATTCTTTTGGCCCGGGATTTCTAAAGACGTGAGGCAATATTGTACCTCCTGTGATGTGTGCCAGAGGGTAGGTAAAAGGGGGGATCGCCACAAGGCAAAACTATGTCCCCTACCTATAATTGAGGAACCATTCAGCCATGTAGCAGTGGATATAGTAGGGCCACTACCAAAACCCAGCCCTTCTGGGAAACGGGATATCCTGACCGTGGTGGATTACGCCACCCGGTACCCCGAGGCGATTGCCCTAACTAATATACACGCTGAGACCGTAGCCGAAGCCTTGATGAAGATATTCTCCCGAGTAGGGTTCCCACAGGAAATGGTCTCCGATAGGGGGACCCAATTCACGGCTGAGGTTACTCAGCAGTTATGGAAGATATGCGGCATTAAGCCGATCATTAACTCCGCCTACCACCCGCAATCCAATGGATTATGTGAGAGATTCAACGGTACCCTAAAACAGATTCTCCGGACATTCGGAGAGACCCATAAGGACTGGGAACGATTCCTTCCCCATCTGTTTGCATACAGAGAGGTGCCCCAAGAGTCCACGGGTTTCTCCCCATTTGAACTATTGTTTGGGAGAAGGGTCCGGGGGCCGTTGGATCTCATTAGAGAGCATTGGGAGGGAGAGAGTAGCGCAGATGGGACCCCTATTGTACCATACGTGCTGGCGTTCCGGGATCGCCTGGAGGAATTGACCCAGGCAGTGCGCACCAACCTCCAGGCCGCCCAGCAACGACAGCGTCGTTGGTATGACAGAGGGGCCAGAGACCGTAGTTTTCAAGTGGGACAGAAGGTGCTAATCCTTAAACCTGTCCGCACCGATAAACTGCAGGCCGTCTGGCAGGGCCCATACCAGGTGGTAGAGCAGAGATGCGATACCACCTATGTGATCGGCCCATGCTCCGGAGTAGGGAAGAGACGCATGCTCCATGTGAACATGCTCAAACCCTACCACGAGCGGACGGAGGACGTGGCAGCTATTTGCACGCCCGCCTCCGAAGATCAGGAGAACCTGCCCCTTCCAGATCTGTTAGAGCAGGAGGAGCAGAAGGAACCCTCCCAGGGGGTTCAACTGGGGGAGCGGCTAAGTCCTCAAGAGCGTATCCAGGTACAAGAACTGATAGCAACCAAGGGCGCCACCTTTTCTAACCTACCTGGGTACACTCCACTAGCCACCCACCGAGTAGAAACCCCGGGACAGCTTCCCATGCGACAGACTCCCTATCGGATTCCTGAATCCGTGCGGGAACATATGAGGAAAGAAATTGAAGAGATGTTGCAGTTGGGGGTTATTGAACACTCAGATAGCCCCTGGGCATCGCCGGTAGTCCTGGTTCCCAAGAAAGATGGTACCACCCGGTTCTGCGTGGACTACCGGAGGTTGAACGACAAAACTGTGTCGGACGCCTACCCGATGCCTCGGATAGACGAACTGCTTGATAGGATGGCCAGGGGTCAGTATCTCACTACCATAGATTTGTGTAAGGGATACTGGCAAATTCCACTAGCCGAGGACGCCATCCCTAAGTCGGCGTTTGTCACCCCGTTTGGCTTGTACCAATTTCGAGTCATGCCATTCGGGATGAAGAACGCCCCCGCGACATTCCAGCGGATGGTGGATCGGCTACTGGACGGGTTCCAGGACTATGCGTGTGCATATCTGGACGATATTGCCATCTACAGTCAGACCTGGGCAGAACACCTACAACATATAGGGGCGTTAATAGATCGGATCCGAGAGGCAGGGCTTACCTTGAAACCCAGCAAATGCCACATAGGGATGGCAGAGGTCCAGTACTTTGGACACCGTGTTGGTAGCGGGCAGCAGAAGCCTGAGCCCGCATAGACTGAAGCTGTAGCCCAGTGGCCTACCCCTAGGACCAAAACCCAAGTCCTGGCTTTCCTAGGTACCGCAGGGTATTACAGAAAATTTGTGCCCAACTACAGTGCCCTGGCCAAACCCCTGACTGATTTGACGAAGAAAAACCTGCCCCGGCAGGTCGTCTGGGCCCCAGAGTGTGAACAGGCATTCAATCAGCTGAAGACGGCTCTGACCAATGCCCCTGTACTGGCTGCTCCTGATCCAACTAAACGTTTTCTTGTTCACACAGACGCCTCAATGTTTGGATTGGGAGCAGTACTGAGCCAGGTCGGAGCCGATGGCGGAGAACACCCCGTAGCATACTTGAGTCGGAAACTGTTACCCCGAGAGGTGAGCTACGCCGCCATAGAAAAGGAATGCCTGGCCGTGGTGTGGGCCCTGAAAAAGTTACAGCCGTATCTCTATGGGCAACCCTTTTCTTTGCTCACAGATCACAACCCGTTGGTGTGGCTAAACCGTGTGGCGGGAGACAATGCCAGGCTGCTGCGCTGGAGTTTGGCGCTGCAGCCCTTTGACTTTACAATCCACTACCGCCCAGGGAAACAAAACGGTAATGCCGACGGGTTGTCCAGACAAACAGACCTTGAGAAATGATCTGTGAGCACTCCTCCGGACATCCCCAAGCCAATCCGTTGGGATCAGACTGTGTATGCCGGCTTGGTTCTGGGGGAGCATTGTGGCAAACCTAGCCACTTGGACAATAACTAGAGACTGTGCCTTTAAGGGTTGCCAATAGGTCAGGCGAGATACGCGCTTCACACTTATGTAAATGTTCATGTATTTTCTGTATTGCCTGTACTGCTGTTTCAGTCGAATGCAAATGGCGGTTTTGTATGGGGATTTTCTTTCGTTTCACGAACGGCACTTTAGAAAGCCGTTCGTGAACCGAACGCAATATCCCCTGATAGCCCACACACTTAGAGGCGTGTGGCGCTAGTTAACCGATTGCAACATTGTTGCAATCGGTTATTAGAGGCTCTCCTGGGTGGCCGTCGTTCGACTACCGACCATGCGGTGGTCGGCCATCTTGGATCCTTTGTTCCTCAGCAGGTCCGTGTTGTCGAACGCATAGTATTACCAATAGCTATTCGACGGCACAAACACCGCTGAGCCTCCAGGACGTTCGGGAGTTTCAGGACCGTGTTCATTAAAAGTAATCGGTTCTTTTCGTATGATTTGAAAGAAATGTGTTTTCTGTGCGGCGTTCGGTTATTTTAGCTGGGATCTGAGCGGCAATCTCACGAATGATGCGCCCAGACCCCAGCTATCTACCGAACGTCCATTCGTGTAAATCCACCGTGTATTTTAAAAGTTATAGATTTTTGTGTGAATTGCCGGTTCTGCTGCACGAGGGGATAATCCCCTTAACGGTGCATTCTGGGAGGATGATCCCTCTCGTGCAGCAGTGCCTGATGGGAGAAATATGTTGGCATGTAAGTCCCCCATGTAGTTCCCTCTGGGAGTGCCCCTGGGGAGGGACTCAGGAAACCCCTTGCATGGGGACTTGTATAAATTGTCTTGCCGATTAAAAGGATTTCAGTTGACTCCCAAAACTGTGTCTCGTCCGGTTATTGGGAGGTTGGGGATATTGCCTGGTTGTTTTCAGCGCTTGACTGTGGATTCGTTTCTGGACCAGCGGAATTCGTGGATTTATTATTGGCGTTCCGCTACATTCCCCTCCCCCTGTTTCCTGTCCCATTGATCTCCAGCAGGGCGTTGTCCCAGGGACACTGCCAGAGCAGTTTAAACTGGCTGCTTTGTCCCTCCTCAATCTCTCATCAGCCCTTGCAAAACTTTAACCCCATGGCAAATTTACTCTGTTCGTGGGATCTGAGCGCTGTTCCCCTATATTGGGCGCTCAGAAATGTGGGGGTTCTGTGTAATATAAAAGGAATTGTGTATTTTTATGTATTTTTACTGTTAGTGTAAAATGGAGATATTTTCTGTACCTGGAGATAATTGAGTTTACTGCACTGCCTTAAGCCAATTATCTCCATGATAGAGGGGTGGGATTTTACTGTGTATGTGAGAGTGTTATTTTGTTAATTAGTGTTCCCATTGGTTTGTGTCCCTGTTTGTCACAGTTTCCCACCAGGTCCAGAGGGCGTGCCTCTGGTCTGAAAACTTGTATAAACAAAGTCCTTTTGTGTGCATTAAACAGACCTGCTTTATCCCTTCATGAAGTCTTGGCTCATGTTTGGTGGATGGGATAACTACACTCTGGGGATTGCTATATCACAATACTCCCCTGAGTTTAAGCTCTTGTAAGAGCTTGTTCCTGGTTCCTGCTCTCTGGATTCTAGGAGAGGTTACATAGTTACATAGCTGAAAAGAGACTTGCGTCCAACAAGTTCAGCCTTCCTCTCATTTGTTTTTTGCTGTTGATCCAAAAGAAGGCAAAAAAAAACAACCCAGTTTGCAACAAGCTAGCAACAAGTTTTGCCACAAGCTAGGAAAAAATCCCTTCTTGACCCCAGAACGGCAGTCAGATTTATCCTTGGATCAAGCAGTTATTACCCTACATTGAAAGATTATATCCTTGAATATTCTGTTTTTGCAAGTATGCATCTAGTAGCTGTTTGAACATCTGTATGGACTCTTATAAAAAACACTTCTTCAGGCAGAGAATTCCACATTCTGATTGTTCTTACAGTAAAAACACCTTTCCTTTGCCTTAGACAAAATCTTCTTTCTTCCAGTCTAAACGCATGGCTTACCCACTGGAAGCTGAACGCTGGTCTTGGGTGGAGGACAGCGAGACCCCAACCAAGCTGCGGCGGTTCGTGGGGGTCTGCAGTGGTTATGGTGTTGAGTGGAGTGCTTGGAGCCCTCAGTGAGCACTAGTAGCATCCGTTGGGGAAGGTACCCAGTCGGGGTGCCAGGCGTTCCGTTACAGTGGTGGCAGCGGTGGGATGGCGTACTAGTGCGAAGAGAAGCAGCTCGGAGGCACCGGTAACGTTTGAAATTAAAAATTGAGGGCAACGCTAGTATTCGTACAGCGCCCCTGTTCACAGCAAACATGACCTATCGCTTTGAGGGCGCCGCTTACAGGGATGAAGTAAAGAGGCGGCTAAGCAGGTATGGCCTGGATCCTTCGGCAGAGACGATCCTGGCAACCATGCACAAGTTGGTAGAGGAGAATCGAGCGGCATGGGAATGCGAGCTCCGATTGGGGCTGTGGGCTATCGGTCTCTCTCCCCAGCGGCAGCCAGCATCCCAGGGAGAGGATATTGTCAGTCCCTCGTCCCTGCAGCAACCATCATCGCCGGGAGTCGAGACAGTCGGTCTGACTCCCCAGCGGCAGTGTGTTGTCAAGGGAGACGAGACAACCGGTCTCTCCCCAGTGGCAGCCAGCAGCTGGACCCTGGTCTTGGGTCCAGAGTGGGTGGAGACGGCGAGACCCCAACCAAGCTGCGGCGGTTTGTGGGGTCGGCAGTGGTTATGGTGTCAGGTGGAGTGCTTGGTACCCGGAAGGGGTGCCAGGCGGTTCCGTTTCAATAAGATACATTGTTCTTCTTCTAAATTACATTTTAGTTGAAAACATTGTTATAAGTTTCTCAGAACAGCCCCGTCCCTGGTCACAGTCTCACTCACACTCAGAACAGCCCCACCCATAGCCACACTGCAGACACGCCCCTAAAATTAAAGTGTCCACTTTGTCCATTTGAAGTTCTCGGGATATGGAATGAAACACTCAGAGCATGATCAATGATTCCTAGAATATCCGGCTCAGCACAGCTACAACACAATGTCCAGGGTAGGAAAATAGAGATAAAAGGTGGAGGGAGTAAAGGAGGGATGTGGGGGAGTCAGTCCTGCTCTATAAAGCTGGGGGCCACATTGTGCACTTACTGGGACATTCAGTCTTCGTGTTGCAGAGAATGTGTCTGATGGGGGATCCTGGGCAACCTCTGCCGCCATGTTTGGGTGCTGGGTTATTGCAGACCCTCTCTTCTCCCACTCGCCCCAAGCCACAGGTGACTGAGCATTCGGAGACCTTCTTCCACTCACCCCATCCTCCGTGAACTGCAGGATTAAATTAAAGAAACACTAACAGATCAGAGAACACAAAGCCTGGACACCGACAGCCCACACACAAACATTTACACATTCTATTAAAACGATCTGTGCTACATATTACAGCATGAAAACGGCCGGCACAGAGTCCCTGCAAGAACAGGTTATCATACTCCCCATAAACTAAACCCAGCTGCAATCCATTGACTGAACACTGAGCCCTGCAGCTCTTCATAGACTGAACCCTGCAGCTCTCCATAGACTGAACTTTGAACCCAGCAGCTCTCTATAGACTGAATACTGAACCCTGCAACTCTCCATAGACTGAATACTGAACCCTGCAACTCTCCATAGACTGAACACTGAGCCCTGCAGCTCTCCATAGACTGAACACTGAACCCTGCAGCTCTCCATAGACTGAACACTGAACCCTGCAGCTCTCCATAGACTGAACCCTGCAGCTCTCCATAGACTGAATACTGAACCCCAGCAGCTCTCCATAGACTGAATACTAACCCATGCAGCTCTCCATAGACTGAATACTGAACCCTGCAGCTCTCCATAGACTGAATACTGAACCCTGCAGCTCTCCATAGACTGAGCACTGAACCCTGCAGCTCTCCATAGACTGAATACTGAACCCTGCAGCTCTCCATAGACTGAATACTGAACCCTGCAGCTCTCCATAGACTGAATACTGAACCCTGCAGCTCTCCATAGACTGAATACTGAACCCTGCAGCTCTCCATAGACTGAACACTGAACCCAGCAGCTCTCCATAGACTGAACACTGAACCCTGCAGCTCTCCATAGACTGAACCCTGCAGCTCTCCATAGACTGAATACTAAACCCTGCAGCACTCCATAGACTGAATACTGAACCCTGCAGCTCTCCATAGACTGAACACTGAACCCTGCAGCTCTCCATAGACTGAATAATCAACCCTGCAGCTCTCCATATACTGAGCACTGAACCCTGCAGCTCTCCATTAACTGAACACTGAACCCTGCAGTTCTACATAGACTGAATAGTAGAAACCTGCAGCTCTCCATTGACTGAGCACGGAACCCTGCAGCTCACCATTAACTGAGCACGGAACCCTGCAGCTCTCCATTGACTGAACACTGAACCCTGCAGCTCTCCATAGACTGAATACTGAACCCAGCAGCTCTCCATAGACTGAACACTGAGCCCTGCAGCTCTCCATAGACTGAATACTGAACCCTGCAGCTCTCCATAGACTGAATACTGAACCCGGCAGCTCTCCATAGACTGAATACTGAACCCTGCAGCTCTCCATAGACTGAACACGAATCCTGCAGCTCTCCGTAGACTGAATACTGAACCCTGCAGCTCTCCATAGACTGAATACTGAACCCCAGCAGCTCTCCATAGACTGAATACTGAACCCTGCAGCTCTCCATAGACGGAACACTGAGTCCTGCAGCTCTGCATAGACTGAATACTGAACCCTGCAGCTCTCCGTAGACTGAATACTGAACCCTGCAGCTCTCTATAGACTGAATACTGAACCCTGCAGCTCTCCATAGACTGAACACGAATCCTGCAGCTCTCCGTAGATTGAACTCTGCAGCTCTCCATAGACTGAACACTGAACCCTGCAGCTCTCCATAGACTGAACACTGAACGCTGCAGCTCTCCATAGACTGAATACTGAACCCGGCAGCCCTCCATAGACTGAATACTGAACCCAGCAGCTCTCCATAGACTGAACACTGAGCCCTGCAGCTCTCCATAGACTGAATACTGAACCCGGCAGCTCTCCATAGACTGAATACTGAACCCGGCAGCTCTCCATAGACTCAACACTGAACCCTGCAGCTCTCCATAGACTGAGTACTTAACCCTGCAGCTCTCCATAGACTGAATACTGAACCCCAGCAGCTCTCAGACTGAATACTGAACCCTGCAGCTCTCCATAGACGGAACACTGAGTCCTGCAGCTCTGCATAGACTGAATACTGAGCCCTGCAGCTCTCCACAGACTGAATACTGAGCCCTGCAGCTCTCCACAGACTGAATACTGAGCCCTGCAGCTCTCCATAGACTGAACACTGAACCCTGCAGCTCTCTATAGACTGAATACTGAACCCTGCAGCTCTCCATAGACTGAACACTGAACCCTGCAGCTCTCCATAGACTGAACACTGAACCCTGCAGCTCTCCATAGACTGAATACTGAACCCTGCAGCTCTCCATAGACTGAGCACTGATCCCTGCAGCTCTCCATAGACTGAATACTGAACCCTGCAGCTCTCCATAGACTGAGCACTGAACCCTGCAGCTCTCCATAGACTGAATACTGAACCCTGCAGCTCTCCATAGACTGAGCACTGAACCCTGCAGCTCTCCATAGACTGAATACTGAACCCTGCAGCTCTCCATAGACTGAATACTGAACCCTGCAGCTCTCCATAGACTGAATACTGAACCCTGCAGCTCTCCATAGACTGAACATTGTACCCTGCAGCTCTCCATAGACTGAACACTGAACCCTGCAGCTCTCCATAGACTGAACACTGAACCCTGCAGCTCTCCATAGACTGAACACTGAACCCTGCAGCTCTCCATAGACTGAACCCTGCAGCTCTCCATAGACTGAATACTAAACCCTGCAGCACTCCATAGACTGAATACTGAACCCTGCAGCTCTCCATAGACTGAACACTGAACCCTGCAGCTCTCCATAGACTGAGCACTGAACCCTGCAGCTCTCCATAGACTGAATACTGAACCCTGCAGCTCTCCATAGACTGAATACTGAACCCTGCAGCTCTCCATAGACTGAACACTGAACCCTGCAGCTCTCCATAGACTGAACACTGAACCCTGCAGCTCTCCATAGACTGAACACTGAACCCTGCAGCTCTCCATAGACTGAACACTGAACCCTGCAGCTCTCCATAGACTGAACCCTGCAGCTCTCCATAGACTGAACACTGAACCCTGCAGCTCTCCATTGACTGAACACTGAACCCAGCAGCTCTCCATAGACTGAACACTGAACCCTGCAGCTCTCCATAGACTGAACACTGAACCCTGCAGCTCTCCATAGACTGAATACTGAGCCCTGCGGCTCTCCATAGACTGAACACTGAACCCGGCAGCTCTCCATAGACTGAACACGAATCCTGCAGCTCTCCGTAGACTGAACCCCAAACTCTGCTTTATCTAGAGCAGCCCAAGGTTAGATCCAGGGTTCAGAAATGTTCAGCAGGGTTCTTTTTAACTAGCTAGAGATACCAAAGGAAAGAAAAAAATAACATTTTGCATATCAAATTCAGGAAATGGTGAAGAAAACATGCATTATAAAAGAAAGAGAGAAAGGAAAACACCCAGTAAAATACACTCCATCCCAACCTACAGGTTAATTAATTGCATAAATGTGGTTCTACCAGCAGAGGGCACCAAATAGTGGAAAATTTATTCATACTTACCGTAATTTTCTTTTCCTGGCTATTATTCATGGCAGCATATACACATGGGTTAGCTCCTCCCCTACAGCCGATAGGACAGGAAAACCACCAAGGTTTTAAAAGGAGGCTCCATCCCTAAGGTCCTCAGTCAGTTTACAAGCTCTACAGTACATAAATAGAGACATTAATGGGAGGGAAGTATATGCTGCCATGAATAATAGCCAGGAAAAGAAAATTACGGTAAGTATGAATAAATTTTCCACTTTCCTGGCTAATCATGGCAGCATATACACATGGGGAATACCCAAGCTTACAAAGGGAGGGACAGAATAGCCAATCAAATTATCAGAATAATTCAACATAGATAGAAGAATGAACTGAGTTAAGTACTTGAGTACCAAATTGTGCATCATAGACTGTTTTAACGAACAGTATGAAATGCCAGACAAACGTGTCTAAAGGAGGTTCAAATGCTAGCTTACAAAAAGTGTCAGCAGAAACCATTGCCATGGCAACCCATGATGCTGCAACAGCATGAGAGGAGAGTGCCCTGATACCCTCCAGCACAGGTAGAGAACGGACGTGACGTCCAAATTGTGCCTCGTTAATTGCTTCAATGTCCAATATGTAATGCAGGACAAACTAGTTCAAAGAGGTCAAAATGCCAACTTTACAAAGTTTCAGCAGAGACCATTGCCATGGAAGCCCACGAGATGCTGTAACAGCACTAGTGGAGAATGCCCCAAATCCTTCGCTACAGGTAGAGAACGGCATTGAAAAGCTCTCACTTTGGGCACGATCACTGGTGCTACGTGCATGACAACCATCTCCTGTTGAAATTCAGTGAATGGGGGTACACAGGATCAAGCCTGGAGTTCACCCATTTCCCTTGCTGGGGTGCCAGCCACCAGCACTGTCTGTGCTACCACCATGGAAGCTCCTTCTAGAGGTTCAAATAATGGTTCAGTCAGGGCCCGTGAGACCAGTGGTACATCATATATTGGCTTCACCACACTCAGTGGAGGCATGATTTCAATCAATGCCTATATGAAGCAAAGTGCAGCAAGTGCACACATTCACCCTGCTGAGGTACCAGTCACTAGCAACAGCAACAGCAACGTCTGGGCTAACATCATGGAAGCTCTTGCTAGAAGTACAGTCAGAGTCTGTGAGACCAGTGGTACATCACATATTGGTTTCAACACCCTCAGCGGAGGCTTGAGTTCAGTTGTTGCTTACATGAAGCAAAACACCAGGGGCATCAACGCTCAATCGGTACCCTTCAGTACAGGTAGAGAATGACATAGATAAGCATTCACCAAAGGCAGGATCTTCAGGTGCCAAATGCAAGACGATCATATCTGTTGAAAAGTAGTGAAAGGGGGTTCTCACAGGACCAAGCCTGGAGTTCACCCATTATTCTTGCTGGGGTACCAGCCACCAGCACTTTCTGTGCTACCACCATGGAAGCTCCTTCTAGAGGTTCGAATAATGGTTCAGTCAGGGCCCGTGAGACCAGTGGTACATCACATATTGGCTTCACCACACTCAGTGGAGGCATGATTTCAATCAATGCCTATATGAAGCAAAGTGCAGCAAGTGCACACATTCACCCTGCTGAGGTACCAGTCACCAGCAACAGCAACGTCTGGGCTAACATCATGGAAGCTCTTGCTAGAAGTACAGTCAGAGTCTGTGAGACCAGTGGTACATCACATATTGGTTTCAACACCCTCAGCGGAGGCTTGAGTTCAATTGTTGCTTACATGAAGCAAAACACCAGGGGCATCAACGCTCAATCGGTACCCTTCAGTACAGGTAGAGAATGACATAGATAAGCATTCACCAAAGGCAGGATCTTCAGGTGCCAAATGCAAGACGATCATATCTGTTGAAAAGTAGTGAAAGGGGGTTCTCACAGGACCAAGCCTGGAGTTCACCCATTATTCTTGCTGGGGTACCAGCCACCAGCACTTTCTGTGCTACCACCATGGAAGCTCCTTCTAGAGGTTCGAATAATGGTTCAGTCAGGGCTCGTGTGACCATTGGTATGTCACATATTGGCTTCACCACACTCAGTGGAGGCATGATTTCAATCAATGCCTATATGAAGCAAAGTGCAGCTAAGTGTTCCTCTAGAGTGTTATAACACAGAACCTTTCAAGGCCTGAACGAGGAGTAATTCCAACAGACAAAAGCATGTCAAGCTTAGTAAAGCCTGTATAGGATTGTAAGAGGATCTCAATGACCGTCTCAGGGATGCCTATACTAATATGGACTCCCGCATCAACACCAGAACTTGAGGATCCTGGTGTGTCATGGGGCCTTGTAATAGGTCTGGACGTACAGGAATTTCCCTTGGAGGTTCCAGAATCATCTTATTCATCATAGGAATTAGAGTCGACACGGTCTTCCACTGTCACCTCTTGCATTGCCTTTTTAAGAAAGTTGAAAACAGGAAAATATGTACATCATACTAAAATTCTAAATTTGAGCCAGTGTATCCTGAACCTGAGCATTCTGGTCCTAGCATGTAAAAAATACTTCTGGACCTGGTAGTTTCAAGAAATGGCCATCAAACAATCTGCGTCAACCACGAGGATCCGTAAGGACATGGTTGCCAATCCACCTTGGCACAGTTATTCGGCTCCAGCAAACAGCCATGGTATTCTGAGCCACTGGTTGTTCTTCTGTGCCCTGATCATTATGGGCTGGAATTCCATCAATACGTATCTGTGATACCCATCTTGGTAGATATAGGATACAGTTGCATTGAAATTTGAGCAAATTTGGACCCACTCGTTCTTCAGCAAGCCTCTGAAGTGAAGAAGAGCCTAGAAAATGACTCTTAATTCCATACAAATGAATGGAAATATTGTGCAACATGGTCCAAACACTGTGCAACCAATCTTATAAAAACTGGAATTCGAGCTAATAATTGACCAATGAGGTTCTGTTCACTGGAAACTCAGAGATCCAATCCCTCTTTCAGCAGCCAGGGTAAGGTGCAACTCCACTGATGAGGACATAGTAAGTGGCTGGCTCCAATAATCTCTCTCTTGTTAGACCAAGATAGGAAGGATCTGTAAGGAATCCAGAGATGCCATTGGGCCCCTCTGACAAGTCTGCTGGTGGAAGCCCGGATTCCTAGTAGTTGCATCTATTTTCTTGCTGTTACCAAGCAGAAATGAAGAAACTGTGAGAGAAAACCTTTAAAATCTGTGGAACTGTTCCCGAGATAGGGAAAAGCAGAGTCTAGAATTTTCAACTCAGGAATGTCAATCACTGAGCTGGTCTGAAACTGCTTTTCTTGATATTCATCAAGCAGCCAAACTTTAGGAGTTATGAAAGAACTATATACCTATGTGTGCCTGCCTTCTGAGGGTCTAAGGCTATCACAAGTAGATCCTCCAGATAATGGAACCAGGTGGAGTTCTGGACTCTCAATAACACTATAAGCACATAGAAAGATTCTTGGGGCCGCATTGAGGCCAAATGGTAGGGCACTAACATGGAAGTTCTCTTCTGAGCTAATGCCGAAGATCTCTGCAGATTGGACTGAAAGTAAGCATCCTTGAGATATATAGAGGTAAGGCAATTATCCTTCCAGATTGCTTGAGATATGGATCTGATTGACTCCATCCTGAAGACTAACATTCAGCCTCTTGTTGGCCCCTCTTAGATCCAGTGTAGACTTTCATGTGCTTTTCCTCTTAGCACCAGAAGAGGGGTTGAAACTTGTCCCTGGAACTGCTCTTGTTCTGGGACCTAAAAAAAAATCACCTCTTTGTCAAGAAGGCTTCTTCCTTCAGTGCTTTACCTTTTGATTCATTGGTCTTAATGCTCCTGTTGGTATGGAGGCCCGTGCCTGTTAAGAAAAAACTCCAGTCTATATCAATCTGGGCCATGGATAACACTCAAGCCTCCAGAGTATGACAAGCCCAGGTATGTGTAATCAGAAAAATGAGGCTCCTAGTAATGGAAGAGATATGTTCATTGCTGAAGAGCAAAACAACTGCGTTATAGCTACATTAGAACCTTGAAAGGCAGGTTTACCAACTGCCATGAGTTACCTCTGGAGTATTCCCCGCAGGGCCAGTAGCTTCATGTATCTCAGAAATACTGGTCACTGGAGGTTCTCCGGTCAGACTATGAGGAGCTGGGATCCTTGGAACTTCCATCCTAAGGTACCAATATTTTGCAGCCCTCATTCGCCTTTTCAATGGAATTATTCCCCAAACAGCACCACCCCTTCAAATAGAATGGTGTAGAGGGCAGACTTTGAGGATGAGTCATCATCCCAGAAACAGAACCATAATGCTTTCTTAGCTGCTATAGATAAAGCCATTTGATCCACAGACTATCCTAGTTACATCTAGGGAAGTTTCTGTGAAGAAGTCAGTTGTAACCAGAAGACTTCAGACTGCCTCTTCAATCTTGGCCTTTAATATCTCTCTTCATAGTAGCCTTTAGATCTTTAATCACATAACTCATGTTTGTAGAAACAGCAGCAGAAATCACAGCTGGCTGGCCTCCTGCAATGGTAGGCGTAAAATTTTGGACAGGTCTGCGTCCACCTATGATCCATAAGTGTGCAACTTAGGTGGTGTAGTTCTGGGGTTGGAAATAACTTCCTCCACAGGGTAAAGCCTGGCCTCTTTTCTTACCCCTAAGGCCTCTGGAACTTACTTTGTAAGCCCTGCCCGCATGTCATGTGGCTGCACAGTGATAGGTCATGCTGAAGCGACAACCTTCTGGAGGCAGTCAGTGCATAACCGATTCCTTCCACTGTATTCTCCTCATATCCAGATCCTGGTGAAGAATCAGACACCTGACAAATAATAACTAAATATTACCTGTGGTAAAGTATTAAGAAAAAATGTGCACTGTTAAATTCTATAAGAAACCAGCGAAACAGCTTTAAAACAGGCTGAAGACAGCACTTATCCATGTCTGGAGACCCTGCCAATACTTACCCAATAAGTGTATGTTTACTGTAATTTTCCCTTTATTTTAGGCACTTTCTGGCAATTGCCCTTATCCAAGATGGCTGCCACAACTTGTATTCCCACAATGCAAGTCCTCTGTATTAGGCCCAATAAGGCACAAACTGCACACATGTGGGCCTATTCCGAGTGTGTTTGCTGTTAGAGACCAGGGAGAGGACTCTGTCTGAAGCCTACATGGCCCCTAAACACCCAGGGAACCAGGAATAAATCACTGGGACCGAGGGGAAGCAACATAGATTAAAAAAGTGCCTGCAAGGAAGTTTAAAAGGAAACCAGGAGCAAAAAATCAATTTTAAAGGCACCACAGTCTAAAGGCCGCAAGGTATAAAAGGTAACACACAAAATGTATCACAGTTTCCAAAATGTATCACAGTTTCCAAAATGTATCACAGTTTCCAAAATGTATCACAGCTTCCAAAATGTATCACAGTTTTCAAAATGTATCACAGTTTCCAAAATGTATCACAGTTTTCAAAATGTATCACAGTTTCCAAAATGTATCACAGTTTTCAAACAAACTGCAGTCTTCAAAAGCACTGCAGTCGTCAATGACTTGCGGTATTACATGCAACTTTAAATGAAAACAGTTTTAAATGCAACAGCTTAAATGCTTCCTAGTAAAAGCACAACCGCGTTATGTACCACAATCTTAAAAATAAGGTACAGATGTATAATGCACTAGTTTAACCTCTTAAGGACACCTGTGACATGTCATGGTTCCCTTTTTATTCCACAAGTTTGGTCCTTAAGGGGTTAAAGATATCAAAGCTTAAATGCATCACAGCATAAAAGCATAACTGCATAATGTACTACAGTAACACAGAAAATAAAGTAATGAAGATAAAACAACATACATGTCCATAAGTAAAGGGAGCAAATTGCTCACGTCCTAAGGGCTGTAGGACAGGAAAAAGACTGAGGACCTTAGGGATGGAGCCTCCTTTTAAAACCTTGGTGGTTTTCCTGTCCTATTGGCTGTAGGGGAGGAGCTAACCCATGTGTATATGCTGCCATGATTAGCCAGGAAAACACTTTACATGTCAGGGTTTCATTAATTAAACAGAACTTCGAACTGAAAACCAGATTCCTTATACAGCAGGAAGATGTGTCTGTTTCTTACCTGGACAGAATGGAAGGGTCTTACAGTCTTGAATTTCCTGCTTGTCCCCTGTGCATGGATTTCCAGGAGGATTGGTCGAAGGAGTAGGGTTGTTACATGATCTCTGACGCACTTGGTTAGGAAAAATCGCAGAGCCCTCTGTGATACAAGCACCAGAACAGGCACCCCAAGAACCCCAGCTTCCCCAGGAACCATGAGCTGAGAGAGAAAGACCATAGTTAAATGCACTGTCATCCAGGACACTGATAACAACCCACCCGGTATAACTGTAACCTACCTACACAGTGCATCTAATGTGTGTGGGAACCTGGAGTGTCCCTTTAATAATATAAACCCACCCAGTATAACTAACTGTAACCTAACCTAAACAATGCATTTAGCATGTGTGGGAGCCTGGAGTGTCCCTTTAATAATATAAACCCACCCAGTATAACTAACTGTAACCTAACCTACACAGTGCATCTAACGTGTGTGGGAGCCTGGAGTGTCCCTTTAATAATATAAACCCACCCAGTATAACTAACTGTAACCTAACCTACACAGTGCATCTAACGTGTGTGGGAGCCTGGAGTGTCCCTTTAATAATATAAACCCACCCAGTATAACTAACTGTAACCTAACCTACACAGTGCACCTAACGTGTGTGGGAGCCTGGAGTGTCCCTTTAATAATATAAATCCACCCAGTATAACTAACTGTAACCTAACTTACACAGTGCACCTAACGTGTGTGGGAGCCTGGAGTGTACCCTTTAATAATATAAACCCTTCAAAGGGATACTCCAGACATCTATCCACGTTAGATAAATGTACTTTATATTATTGGATGCATTGGGATAAACCCCAGAATGTGAGGGTATATTTTCCCCGTGAAAATTAGTAGACTAATCCTGTCTATGAATCCAGGTTATCCCTGTATGTTGATCAGTGTATATTAGTGTATTCTAAGCCCCCTATGCTACAACTATGAGTGAGCACTTACTGGGGCAGATTTGTTGAGTATCACATGGCGCTACTTCCTTCTTAGTTCCAGGGCAAGTACCTCCGCATTCAGGTGGGGGGTTATTACATTCCCTTGTCCTCTCCATTGTCCCCCGTTCACAAGTGACGGAGCACTGTGACCACGAAGACCACCCCGACCAACCACCATTCTCTGAGCAAAATGACAAAAGGGTAACAAGTGACGGAAGAATAGTGATATGGTGGGATGGGAAGAGAAAGAGATATGGTGGGACGGGAGTAGAGCGATATGGTGGGACGGGAGTAGAGCGATATGGTGGGACGGGAGTAGAGCGATATGGTGGGACGGGAGGAGAGCGATATGGTGGGACGGGAGGAGAGAGATATGGTGGGACGGGAGGAGAGAGATATGGTGGGATAGGAGGAGGGAGATATGATGGGATGGGAGGAGAGATATAGTGGGATGGAAGGAGAGAGATATGAGGGACAGAAAGAGAGAGAGATTTGGTGAGACAGGAGGAGAGAGAGAGGGTGGGACAGGAAAAGAGAAATATGGTGTGATGGTAGGAGAGAGATATGAGGGACAGGGGTGAGAGTTATGGTGGGACGGGAGGAGAGAGACATGGGAGGACAGGACGAGAGTGATATGGTGGGAGGGGATAGAGATATGGTGGGATGGGAGGAGAGGAGAGAGATATGATGGGATGGGAGGAGAGATATGGTAGGATGGAAGGAGAGAGATATGAGGGACAGAAAGAGAGAGAGATTTGGTGAGACAGGAGGAGAGAGAGAGGGTGGGACAGGAAAAGAGAAATATGGTGTGATGGTAGGAGAGAGATATGAGGGACAGGGGTGAGAGATATGGTGGGACGGGAGGAGAGAGACATGGGAGGACAGGAGGAGAGTGATATGGTGGGAGGGAAAAGAGATATGGTGGGATGGGAGGAGAGAGATATGAAGGACAGGAGTTGAGAGAGATTTGGTGGGACAGGAGTTGAGAGAGATTTGATGGGACAGGAGGAGAAAGATATGGTGGTACGGAAATAGAGTGATAGGGTGGGACAGGAGGAGAGAGAGCTATGGTGGGACGGAAGGAGAGAGAAATATGAGGGAGGGGAGGAGAGAGACAGCTGAGGGACGGAGGAGAGAGAGATATGGGGGATAGGAGGAGAGAGATATGAGGGATGGGAGGAGAGAGATATGGTGGGACGGGAGGAGAGAGATAGGAGGGATGGTAGGAGAGAGAGATAGGAGGGATGGTAGGAGAGAGAGATAGGAGGGATGGTAGGAGAGAGAGATAGGAGGGATGGGAGGAGAGAGAGATATGAGGGACTGGAGGAGAGAGAGATATGAGGGACTGGAGGAGAGAGAAATATGAGAGACTGGAGGAGAGAGATATGGGGTGTGGCGAGGTTAATCTCGCCACGGGCGCCTGGAGGAGCCTGCTTTCCAGCCTCCTGCCTCAGGACTATAAGCCCTGCAAAATACACTTTAAAAGGCTCTGTTCGTGTGATTTGGGATTATGTTCTTCGGAAACTGAACAACTGCACGAACCAGAGACCACCCGTGTACTTGTTAAGCCCAACTGACACCTTGTAACGAGTTTCAACGCAGTAATCTAATTGTTCGTCTGGGTGGCCGCAATTCGTATGAACGACCATGAGGTGGCAGAAATCTTGTATGCATGAACGCAGGGAGTGGTGTTTGGTCGTTGAGGAGAGAGATATGGGGGACGGGAGGAGATATATGGAGGGGAGGAGAGAGATGTGGGGGGATGGGAGGAGATAGATGTTGGGGGACGGGAGGAGAGAGATATGAGAGAAATGTAAAGAAAGTGATGAGTGCACAGACATAGGGTCTCTTTGTGCAGTAAGCACTCATAGTGCTTCAGTGTGAAACTCCACTGACAATGATTCCACTGTTTTCCACATAATCCTCCACTCATCGTTCTGCAGATCTCACCTGGACAGCAAGATTGGAGGCTGCATGCTTGGACCTCGATGGCATCCCCGTCACAATCCCCCTGCCCTATGCAGGATCGACGTCTTATTTCAATCCCTTCTTTACATGACACTGTGCATGGACTCCACTCACTCCAGGCACTCCACTTAGCAGGGCTGTAACAGACAGTTGAGATATGAGTGAGTTTGGGGCTGAAATATGAGATTGCTATGATTTCCTGGTAACCATTAAGAAGCTTGGTTCTCCCTGTGGAGAGCTGTAATATTTTAAGAAACAAAAAACATTCAACAACCCAAAGAATTGTTAATCTTTAATCCATAAAATATATGTAGTGAGCCCAATCATATCAGTGACCACTTTACAAACAAGGCAGTCCTGGTTCTAATGAAACCTTGTAAGACTGATCCTGACTCACCGGCAGGCCTGGCATGGCGAAGTAGCGTCCGTTTTATAACTGTATTTAATGTTCCAGCAGCATTCGATGTCTGTCACTCCATCCCCAAGGTAAGCGTCATCGGGGCATGTTCCTACCCCCTGGTCAGAGTTCTCATAGCACAGGACGGCTTCCGACTCTGCGATAAAGACAAAAGATGTTCCTTTAAATCGCTTTTATCAGCTGGTTAGAGCAGAGGTAACGTCACTGCCTCACCAGGTCCCTGCCTCACCACATCACTGCCTTACCAGGTCCCTGCCTCACCACCTCACTACCTTACCACGTCACTACTTTACAATGTTTATAAAAAAATGGGTTAACCCTAGCTGGACCTGGCACACAGACCACTTCATTAAACTGAAGTGGTCTGGGTGCCTAGAGTGGTCCTTTAAAATGTGCTTGCGGTCGGTCAAAAGTGACTTATATGTATCTCCCGAACGGCTGAACGGATTCAAATGATTTTTGGGTATGTTTGTATTTGGAATGTGCTGATTAATAATATGTGACTTTTATTAATATTGTATGTATGGTTTTAGAGTTATGAAAGTTGGGTAAAAAGTATGTTTTAAAATGTACGGATAATTGGGTTACCTCTCAGGGTAAGGGGAGGAGATGTGTGGGATGTAACCATTGTGTGATTGGTTATTGTATAATTGTCTGTGGGCGCCTCCCTTGCATGGGAGAATTGCATAAAAGCAGAGTGTGTGTCATTAAACCAGAGTTCTTCTTCACCCTCAATCCTGTCTCTTATTGGGGGAATTGCTATATCACTGCAAGGGATTGCTATGCTCTGCATGCTCCCTTGGATAATCACTTCAAAGATCTTTTAAGAGCTTGTTCCTGTTTCCCTCTCTTGGAGGAGAGGTTCACCCACTGGAGCCTGGAGCCTTGTCATAGGTCCAGGGTGGGTAGGAGACGGCGAGACCCCAACCAAGCTGCGGCAGTTCGTGGGGTCTGCAGTGGTTGTGGTGTCTGCGGAGCGCCTGAAGTCCTCTGTAAGCACTAGGAGCATCCTTCAACGGAGGTACCCAGTCGGGGTGCCAGGTGATCCGTTACACTCACCACATCACTACCTTACAATGTCACTGCCTCACCACATCCCTGCCTCACCACGTCACTAACTTACCCCGTCACTGCCTCACCCCGTCACTGCCTCACCACGTCCATGCCTCACCACATCACTGCTTCACCCCGTCACTAAATCACCACGTCACTACTTTACAATGTCGCTGCCTCACCTCGTCACTGCCTCACAACGTCACTGCCTCACCACATCCCTGCCTCACCATGTCACTGCCTCACCACGTCACTACCTTACAATGTCACTGCCTCACCGTGTCACTGCCTCACGTCACTGCCTCACCACGTCACTGCCTCACCACATCACTGCCTCACCCTTCACTGCCTTATAACATCACTGCTTCACCACGTCACTGCCTCACAACTTCACTGCCTCACCACGTCACTGCTTGATGACACTGCCTTACAACTGGGAACCCAGGTTTAAAAATACAGAATAATTCCACCTGTAATAAGCACATAATATATACTTAAATACTGGGTTACAAGAGTAATAATCACATCTGGAAGATCAGAAAACAAATATCTGCCATGCAATCTGTAAAAATACAGTCAATTCAGATTATGAGGGAAGAATAGAACTCACAAAGGTCGAGCCGTGCCAGGCTCTATACAAACAGCTCAAGGGTGCCAATTCAGTCTATGAATGTGTGTCTCCAACAGGAACACCGGATCACAGCAAGCGTTCAAACATTTATATATTTATAAATACAAAAATTACAAAACAATTATAAAAAAAAAAAAATACACAAAGAAACTCAAGGACACATATAATTAGCGCATAAACAAGCCTAAGGTTAAAGATGGAAACCTCCACAAAAATAATAAGCAAAGGCAGGAAATATAAAGAGTCACCCGCAAAAGTCCTCCGTGAATTCCTTGCATCAACAAGCTGCAGACGTGTTTCGGCTCCCGACGGATACATTGGAAGCGCCTACACAACTATCTTTCTTTCCTTGTATTACTGTTTCATTTAAAATTGGAATTGTATTTTGTTGGATATTATTCTGCGGTGGTAGGGAAGTACACCTTTATTACACCCATTGGTTATCCATTTACTGTTTTTAATGGAAGTGCCTACACAACTTTGTTTGTTTGTAAACCCAGGGTTAAGTCCCTCCTGGAGTAGTATTACAGACAGTAAGTGTAAGTTCTAGTGCCGCTAAGCCTTTCTTTTGGTAGAATGTTGGCGATGTGAAACTGATAGGTATCTGGACTTCATGTCTCCCAGCTTGTCACTGACCACCTCAGCCAAACACTTCCCGGAAGGTCGGTCTGTTACTGATTAATGTCTTTCTATAACGTGGTCAAATGATCCTGTGATCTGTTCTCTACACTGAAACCTGGGGGGATCTCGTTCACTCACACCATGAGTTCTCAGCACCCCATTATACAATGCCAAGTCACCAATATATTATGTTACAGCCCCCCATTATCGGATGCCCAGTCCCCGATATATAATGTTACAGCTCCCCATTATCGGATGCCCAGTCCCCGATATATAATGTTACAGCCCCCCATTATCGGATGCCCAGTCCCCGATATATAATGTTACAGCCCCCCATTATAGGATGCCCAGTCCCTTATACATAATGTTACAGCCCCCATTATAGGATGCCCAGTCCCCGATATATGTTACAGCCCCCCCTTATCGGATGCCCAGTACCCTATACATAATGTTACAGCCCCCCATTATCGGATGCCCAGTACCCTATACATAATGTTACAGCCCCCCATTATCGGATGCCCAGTACCCTATACATAATGTTACAGTCCCCCATTATAGGATGCCCAGTCTCTGACATATAATGTTACAGCCCCCCTTATAGGATGCCCAGTCCCCGACATATAATGTTACAGCCCCCGATTATCGTATGCCCAGTCCCCGATATATAATGTTACAGCCCCCCATTATCGTATGCCCAGTCCCCGATATATAATGTTACAGCCCCCCATTATCGTATGCCCAGTCCCCGATATATAATGTTACAGCCCCCCATTATCGTATGCCCAGTCCCCGATATATAATGTTACAGCCCCCCATTATCGTATGCCCAGTCCCCGATATATAATGTTACAGCCCCCCATTATCGTATGCCCAGTCCCCGATATATAATGTTACAGCCCCCCATTATCGTATGCCCAGTCCCCGATATATAATGTTACAGCCCCCCATTATCGTATGCCCAGTCCCCGATATATAATGTTACAGCCCCCCATTATCGTATGCCCAGTCCCCGATATATAATGTTACAGCCCCCCATTATCGTATGCCTAGTCCCTGATATATAATGTTACAGCCCCCCATTATTGTATGCCCAGTCCCCGATATATTATGTTTAGAAGGATAGCTTACCTGGAAAGTACAGGAATAGGAAAGCCCCTACCACAGCCTGGAGCAGCAGAAAGATGGGGGCCATGGTGGACAGATGGATCAGTGACACAAACAGTGCAAAGCGTAGAGTATATGCAGTCCTCACACCCTCCTCCAGCCCTCACAACAACCTCCCCCTCTTCTTAAATAAATGCCCTTTCATCTCACAGTCCCTCCCTATTAAATGAAAAGAAAGCAGAAAAGACTAAAGTTTACTCTGTTGCAAAATTTCTTGTAAATCTTTGTTATCTCTGTTAAAAGAGCCTGGGGGTGGTATCTTCCTGGCCCGAGTATCTGCTGTTTGTCCCTGAGAATTGGCCGAATGAGGGGATCTGAAATAGCCCCCGAGTGCAGATGTAAACCAGCCGACAAAGTATGACCAGGGATCTGGAAATTCATATTATAAGTTAAGAAACCATAGATTGCAAAATCATCGCGTTAATGAGAAAAGCTGCATTAAACTGCACTAAACTACCCTGCACTAAATGACACTGCACTACTAAACTACACTGCATTAAACTAAACTACACTGAACTACACTGCACAAAAATACACTGCATTTAACTGCACTAAACTACACTACATTAAACTGCATTAAACTACACTAAACTACACTGCATTAAACTAAACTACACTGCACTAAACTACACTGAAATGATACAGAGTGCTATAATCCAGTGTGATACAGTATGCTAGAATACAGTGTTATATATTCATTCTCACCACTAAGAACACCAGGGATCAGGGGTGGAAGCAAGGACCCCCCCCTCCCAGGCAAAAGGTAAGAAGGGAGGGGGGATTATTCTTACCTTTCTTAATCTGCCCCTCCACCCCCACCCAACACACAATCACTCCAAACAAATTCTCACACCTCACCCTCACACACACAGCACACTAACAGCACCCTCACACACACACACAGCACACTACTACTATATTACAGATTACTGAGTTTTACTGACAGCGTATATCACAGATTGCTGTGAGTTTTACTGACAGTGTATATCACAGATTGCTGTGAGTTTTACTGACAGTGTATATCACAGATTGCTGTGAGTTTTACTGACAGTGTATATCACAGATTGCTGTGAGTTTTACTGACAGCGTATATCACAGATTGCTGTGAGTTTTGCTGGCAGTGTATATCACAGATTGCTGTGAGTTTTACTGACAGCGTATATCACAGATTGATGTGAGTTCTACTGACAGTGTATATCACAGGTTGCTGTGAGTTATACTGACAGCGTATATCACAGATTGCTGTGAGTTTTACTGGCAGCGTATATCACAGATTGCTGTGAGTTTTACTGACAGCGTATATCACAGATTACTGTGAGTTTTACTGACAGTGTATATCACAGATTGATGTGAGTTTTACTGACAGTGTATATCACAGATTGCTGTGAGTTTTACTGACAGTGTATATTACAGATTGCTGTGAGTTTTCCTGACAGCGTATATCACAGATTTAGTTTTGCTGGCAGTGTATATCACAGATTGCTGTGAGTTTTACTGACAGCGTATATCACAGATTGCTGTGAGTTTTGCTGGCAGTGTATATCACAGATTGCTGTGAGTTTTACTGACAGTGTATATCACAGATTGCTGTGAGTTTTACTGGCAGCGTATATCACAGATTGCTGTGAGTTTTACTGACAGTGTATATCACAGATTGCTGTGAGTTTTACTGACAGTGTATATCACAGATTGATGTGAGTTTTACTGACAGTGTATATCACAGATTGCTGTGAGTTTTGCTGGCAGCGTATATCACAGATTGCTGTGAGTTTTACTGACAGCGTATATCACAGATTGCTGTGAGTTTTACTGACAGTGTATATCTGTGACAGATACTGACAGTGTATATCACAGATTGCTGTTTTACTGACAGTGTATATCACAGATTGCTGTGAGTTTTACTGACAGTGTATATTACAGATTGCTGTGAGTTTTCCTGACAGCGTATATCACAGATTTAGTTTTGCTGGCAGTGTATATCACAGATTGCTGTGAGTTTTACTGACAGCGTATATCACAGATTGCTGTGAGTTTTGCTGGCAGTGTATATCACAGATTGCTGTGAGTTTTACTGACAGTGTATATCACAGATTGCTGTGAGTTTTACTGACAGTGTATATCACAGGTTGCTGTGAGTTTTACTGACAGTGTATATCACAGATTGCTGTGAATTCTACTGACAGCGTATATCACAGATTTAGTTTTGCTGACAGTGTATATCACAGATTGCTGTGAGTTTTACTGACAGCGTATATCACAGATTGCTGTGAGTTTTGCTGGCAGTGTATATCACAGATTGCTGTGAGTTTTACTGACAGTGTATATCACAGGTTGCTGTGAGTTTTACTGACAGTGTATATCACAGATTGCTGTGAGTTTTACTGACAGTGTATATCACAGGTTGCTGTGAGTTTTACTGACAGTGTATATCACAGGTTGCTGTGAGTTTTGCTGACAGCGTATATCACAGATTGCTGTGAGTTTTATGAGTTTGGCTGACAGTGTATATCACAGATTGCTGTGAGTTTTGCTGGCAGTGTATATCACAGATTGCTGTGAGTTTTACTGACAGTGTATATCACAGATTGCTGTGAGTTTTACTGACAGCGTATATCACAGATTGCTGTGAGCTTTACTGACAGTGTATATCACAGATTACTGTGAGCTTTACTGACGGTGTATATCACAGATTGCTGTGAGTTTTACTGACAGTGTATATTACAGATTGCTGTGAGTTTTGCTGACAGTGTATATCACAGATTGCTGTGAGTTTTACTGACAGTGTATATCACAGGTTACTGTGAGCTTTACTGACGGTGTATATCACAGATTGCTGTGAGTTTTGCTGACAGTGTATATCACAGATTGCTGTGAGTTTTACTGACAGTGTATATCACAGGTTACTGTGAGCTTTACTGACGGTGTATATCACAGATTGCTGTGAGTTTTGCTGGCAGTGTATATCACAGATTGCTGTGAGTTTTGCTGGCAGTGTATATCACAGATTGCTGTGAGTTTTGCTGGCAGTGTATATCACAGATTGCTGTGAGCTTTACTGACAGTGTATATCACAGATTACTGTGAGCTTTACTGACGGTGTATATCACAGATTGCTGTGAGTTTTACTGACAGTGTATATCACAGATTGCTGTGAGTTTTGCTGACAGTGTATATCACAGATTGCTGTGAGTTTTACTGACAGTGTATATCACAGATTGCTGTGAGCTTTACTGACAGTGTATAACACAGGTTGCTGTGAGTTTTACTGACAGTGTATATCACAGATTTCTGTGAGTTTTACTGACAGTGTATATCACAGATTGCTGTGAGTTTTATGAGTTTTACTGACAGTGTATATCACAGATTGCTGTGAGTTTTGCTGGCAGTGTATATCACAGATTGCTGTGAGTTTTACTGACAGTGTATATCACAGATTGCTGCAGGGCTCGAGTCCTGCAGGAACGAATGGGAACGGCGTTCCTGCACTTTTTCCAAAGCAGGAACGCCGTTCCCGCTAGTGATCCTGCAGGACCGGCCCTGCTACCTGCACAGAGGGGCCATCACACGCTGTGTTCCCCCTCCAGCTCTAACTCTCGCGAGACCCGCGGCTGTTACCATGGCAACGCTCCGCACAGGCGAGTCTCGCGAGAGTTAAAGCTGGCTGCCTCCCTCCACCGGACCACCAGGCGATCTCCCCCCCTCCCTGACAAGGTAAGAAGCAGGGAGGGGGGATAAATACAAATTATACATAAAGTAAAAAATGCTTCCCCCCACACACACACCCATCATCCAGCACTCACACACCCATCATCCAGCACACACACACACACACCTATCATCCAGCACTCACACACACCCATCATCCAGCACTCACACACACACACCCATCATCCAGCACTCAGACACCCATCATCCAGCACACACACACACACACCTATCATCCAGCACTCAC